>CAUYSK010093609.1:0-11568 GCA_963575035.1 Avahi laniger
ACACCTCTCACTAGACTAACCAGAAGCAGAAAAGAAAGGACTCTAATAAGCTTTATCGGGAATGAAAAGGGAGAAATTACAACTGATGCCATGGAAATACAGAATATCATCTATGAATACTATAAAAATCTCTACACACATGAACTTGAACATGAGGAGGAAATGGACAAATTTTTATAAACACACAGCCTCCCTAGGCTCAATCAGGAAGGAATAGAATTCCTGAATAGACCAATATCAAGTTCAGAAATTGAAGCAGCAATAAATAAACTTCCTACAAAAAAAGTCCCCGACCACATGGTTTCACACCCAAATTTTACCAGACCTACAAAGAACTGGTACTTATCCTGCAAAAATTATTCCACAACATCAAAAAGGAAGGAATCCTTCCAAATAGGTTTTATGAAGCCAACATCACCCTGATACCAAAGCCAGGAAAGGACTCAACAAAAAAGAAACTACAGACCAATATCCCTTCTGAATATAGATGCAAAAATTCTCAATAAAACCCTAGCAAACCAAACACAGGTGCTTATGAAAAAATAATCCATTATGACCAAGTGGGCTTCATTCCAGAAATGGAGGGATGGTTCAAAATACCCAAAACTATAAATGTAATTCACCACATAAATAGAAGTAAAAACAAAGACCATATGATCCTTTCAATACATGCAGAAAAAGCATTTGACACAATTCAGCACCATTTTATGGTAAGAACGCTTAACAAAATAGACAAAGACAGGACTTACCTCAAAATGATGAAAGCCATATATGACAAACCCATAGCCAACATCATACTGAATGGGGAAAAATTGAAAGCATTCCCTCTTAGAACTGGAATCAGACAAGGTTGCCTTCTAATACCACTTCTGTTCAATAGTGCTAGAAGTCCTAGCCAGAGCAATGAGACAAGAGAGGAAATCAAAGGAATCCAAATGTGGGCATAAGAGGTCAAACTATTGCTTTTTGCTGATGATATCATCTTATATCTAGAAAACCCCAAAGATTCTTCCATGAGACTACTGGAATTGATAAACAAATTCAGCAAAGTCTCAGGTTACAAAATCAATATACACAAATCAGTAGCATTCATATATGTCAACAACAGTCAAACTGAGAACCAAATCAAAGACTCAATACCCTCCACAATAGCAATAAAGAAAATAAAATGCCTGGGAATATATTTAACTAAGGAAGTGAAAGACCTCTACAGGGAAAACTACAAAACACTGAGGAAGGAAATAGTAGAGGACATAAACAGGTCGAAAACTATACCATGTTAATGGATCAACAGAATAAACATTGTCAAAATGTCTGTATGACCCAAAGTGATGTACACACTCAATGGAATCCCTATTAAAATACCAGCATCATTTTTTGTGGACCTAGAAAAAATAATTCTGTGCTTCATATGGAACCAGAGAAGATCTTGTATTGCAAAAGCAAATCTTAAGCAAAAAGAACAAATTGGGAGGCATCAGTTTACCTTCAAGCTATACTACAAGGCTATAGGAACCAAAACAGCGTGGCACTGGCACGAGAACAGAGACATAGACCAATGGAACAAAACTGAGAACCCAAATATAAAACAATCCTCACATAGTCATTTGATCTTTGGCAAAGCAGACAAAAACATATACTGGGGTAAAGAATCCTTATTCAATAAATGATGCTGAGAAAATTGGATAGCCACATGTAGAAGATTGAAAGAGGGTCTGCACCTCTGACCTCTCAAAAAATCAACTCATAGTGGACAACAGACTTAAAGCTAAGGCATGAAACTATAAGAATTCTAGAAGAAAATGTTGAAAAAACTCTTATAGACATTAGCCTAGGCAAAGAATTTATGAAGAAGACCCCAAAGGCAATCATAGCAACAAAAAAAATAAATAAATGGAACTTTATCAAATTAAAAAGCTTCTGTATAGCCAAGGAAACTATCATGAGAGCACATAGAGAACCTACAGAATGGGAGAAAATATTCACATGCTACATATCTGGTAAAGGACTGAGAAGTAGAACTTACATAGAACTCAGAAAAGTCAGCAAGAAAAAAAACATCTCCAATCAACGGGGAAATGCAAATCAAAACCACAATGAGATATCACTTAACGCCAGTGAGAATGGCTTTTATCAAAAACTTCCAAAACAGAAAATGTTGGCATGGATGCAGAGAGATGGGAACACTCTTACACTTTTGGGGGGACTACAAATTAGTACAACCTCTATGGAAATTAATATGGAGATACCTCAAAGAACTCAAAGTAGAACTACCATTTGATCCAGCAATCTTACTACTGGGTATTTACCCAAAGGAAAAAAAGACATTCTATAAAAAAGACATCTGTACTTCCTTTGGAATTTCTTGTTGTGTAGATGTACACAACATGAATTCTCTCCATTTTTATTTACCTGGGAATGTCTTTATTTCACTTGCATTTTGGAAGGATAATTTTTCTCACTATAGAAGTTTTGGTTGATGAAGTGGGTTCCCCACTTTCAGCGCTTTGAATATGTCATCCTAGTGCCTTTTGGGCTCCATGGTTCCTGATTAGAAACCATCTGTTAATCTTATTGAGGATCCTTTGTGCATGATCAGTCTCTTCTCTCTTGTCGCTTTCAAGATTCTATGTCTTCATGGCTTTCAGCAGCTTATGATTAGATTAGATTAGATTATGGTGTAACCAGATGTGTATCTCTTTAAGTTTACTATACTCAGAGTTATATGAACCTCTTGGAAGTTAGATTAATATTTTTAATAAATTCTGGGAAGTTGAACCAATATTTCTTCAAATATTTTCCCTCCTTTTTATCTCTCTCCTCATCTTCTGAAACTCCGTTATGCACACGTTGGTCCACTTGATGGCATTTCACAAGTCCTAGGCTCTGTTGATTTTCTTCATTCTTTTTTCTTTCTGTTCCTCAGATTGGATAATCTTTGTTGACCTATCTTTGAGTTTACTAGTCTATTTTTCTGCCTGCTCATATCTGATGTTGAGGTCTCCTATTGAATTTTTCATTTGTTTTATTATACTTTTTAACATCAGAATTTCTATATTATCCTTTTATTTAAAAAAATGATTCCTATCTCTATTTGGTAACATAGTAATTCTTTAATCATGGTTTCCTCTAGTTCTTGAAACATATTCATAATAGGTGATTTAAAGTCTATCTACTAAATCCAACATCTGGACCCCCTCAGGGCCAATTTCTTTAGAGTGTTTCATTTGCTGTGTATAGGCTGCACTTCCCTTATTTTTTTTTGCATGTCTCCTAATATTTATTGAAAACTGGAAATAGTAGACATATATAATACCTTTGAAATCTGATAATCCCTCCCCCACTACTATTTATTGTTGTTGTATTTTATTGCTGTTGTTGAGGGTAGGATTTGTTTGCTTGTTTAATGACTTTCCTGGACCAGTTGGTAGTGTTTGCATTCCCTGTACTGAAGTCTCTGTTTGTTTTAGTTCTTTGCATTTTCACTCCTGGCTTCCTAGTAGTCACCCTTGTGTCAGCATAACTTAGGGGTGAGCCAATGATTGGTCACAATGTGTCCTTAAATGCTTCACAGAAGTAAGTTTTCCAGCCTTTGCCATGGGAATGTGTGTGTGGTTTGGAGCACACTTTTAAAGTTCAGGCAGATTAAAAGTCTTCCTTGTCTTTCACTTTCTGCTTTCACAGGGCCCCAAGGTCAGCCAGGGATGAGTAAGTAACTAGGACTCTCTCTACTCGTTCTTGACTGTTCAGACAGTGCTGCATGTACACACAGGCTTTTGGATCCTCAGGAGCATGTCAGAGATTTTCATAGCCCATTATGAGCTAGATCTGATTCCCTAGATCCTTCTTTACACTTTTGGCTGGCCTCTCTCTTGCTCCAGCTGATATCACTGTCTTGGGAAGTGGCAATGTTCACCTTCCCTGATTGATGTTGATTGCTGTTGTTATCAATGATGCCCTGGGAATAGAACTTTCCCATGGAGCTCTAAGTCAGGTTAAACAGAGACAGAACCTTGAGGATGGGGCATTTTGTACCGTCCCAAATCACATCATCCCTCCCTGGTGGCAGCAAGAATGCTGGTCTTCATTGCTCCAGGCCAAGGACCCAGTAGGGAGATGGGAATATCTCCAAGTTAAAATGGCATAAACCTCACTGCTCTTATTGGCAGTCAGTAGTTTTTCTTCAATAAATGCTTTTAATTTGTTGTATGCCTTTGGTTATATTTCCACGGTTCTGTAATATTTCCTTTTGTTTCTTTGTTTATTTTTTTGAGACAGGGTCTCACTCTGTCACCCAGGCTGGAGTGCAGTGGCATGATCATAGCTCACCGCAGCCTTGAATTCCTGGACTCAAGCCGTCCTCCCACCTCAGCCTCCTGAGTAGCTGGCACATGCTACTGTGCCCAGCTAATTTTCATTTGTTCATATTTTGTAGAAATGGGGTCTGAAATGTATGGTTTTTGATAATCTTGCTAGTGTTTTGATTGCTTTTGCAGGGGAGAGGATTTATTGAGGATCTCAATCCACCATTATGGAAGTCTCACATCTGGATGATTAATTTAATGGTCATCCTACCTAAAGGATCAGCCTGTCACTCAAGCCCAGACAATTATCACCATGTGGGACTATGTTCCTGGTGTTGTTAGATCAACTATGGATTTTATAAAAATCTCTGAAATTTTTATTTTATAAATTCTTAAAAAATATTTCCTTTGGGTAGAATGCAATCACCAATTTGCAATCCCAACCTGACTGAGTTTTAACAGATCCAGCCCACCAACTTTCCAGTATTCATTCCCAGTCAGTTCACATTCACTAAGCACCTACCACTGGCCTGGAATAATGCTGGCTGCTAAGGAGATAGTGGTAGCAACAGAAGAATGTAGAATAAAGTGGACTTAAATTAGTATATAGGGTCAATTGCAGCTCATTTCAAATTTTCCATTTTAAGGTCTTACATTGTAAAATATAGCATCTGATCCTTGATTTTATTTGTTTTTCAATTCGAATTCAGAAAAGCTAAGTAAAATCATTTCTTCAGACTTTTGTATTAGAGATATTCTGAACAGTAAATATTTTTTGAGTCACAAGTTTCCATAAAGAACCCAGGCTCATTTTAAAATCAGCTACAGAGCATTTGAGTTTAGAGTTGAGACTGTCTATTGAAAATAACAGTGACAAACAGATAATCATGCAAACCCCTTTGATGAGATGAACCTTTTGCACACTTCAAAAGAATTATCTTATATCATTGCAAACCTGGCAAGTAATTGCAGTGATCAGAGTAATTCATATTCAAATACTCACCATGTTTGCTCGTGGCACTGATTGTTCCAGATGTGCTAGTATTATAAAAAAATTAAGGCTAATTTTTAAATATTTAAAATACTGTTTTCACTCAGCAAACTGTGGCATTTCCAATTTTCCAAAGAAAAGATTCTTTTTGATTTGAAGCTAGTTCTTACAATGGAGGCTAATGTTGATTGAAGACTCGGTGTCATAGTCAGTTATGCCTCCCCTTGAGGCAGTCACCTTCTGACACAGTCACCATAATCATTCACATCGGGGCTGACAGGAGCAATCACATCCAGGTACTTGGTTCCAGCCAATCAGTGCTTCTCTCTCTCTCTCTCTCTCTCTCTCTCTCTCTCTTTCTCTCTGGGGGCAGAGGGGGAAGTGCTACCCTAACATAGATCCATTCCATCAAGACAGGTTTCTAAGATCACAGAAGCATAGATTTCATATAAGAAAGGACAGACTTAAAGGTCATGTTTTCAGTACAAAAATAATGTCCCTAGGGCATTCTTAATAGATAATCATTCAACCAGGGCTTGAAGCAAGATTTTCCATTTTAGGTTATAATTTTGTTCTAAGTCAACTTCCATCTGGAAGCAATTGCATGACATTGTGAACTCTGAGTTAAAAACTATGAGAACTGGAATCTAGGCCTGCATTTTCTCCTAACTTGTAACATGATTTGAAGCCAATGGATTAACCTCTTTGGGTTGCAGTAACCCCATTTGTAAAATAGAGAATACTCATTTACCGTACCTATTTCCCATAACTTGTCCCATGAGAGACATAGAGCATTATTTCTAAGGTATTAACACGACAAATAGGTCAGAAGATTTATAAGCTCCTTGTCAATCTTCAACAGGGATGTTTGCTTTGCTATTTTAACTTTGATAGTTACTCCAGAAGCATTCGAACCCAATTGTATACAAACACACTCTTAGGCCAATGTTAGCCAGGGTTTGCCCTAGTTAAGCTCTTAGATTCCTGAAAAAGTACAGAAGTAATACTGATTACTGACTTATTAGACTCTCCTCTCATTCTATTTGTGGTGATGTCAAAAGAGATACATTTAAATATCTTGGTTCTAAAAGTAGGACACTATAATTTATAATTATTTTTGGAAATTTTTATTTCTTGCCTTGTTATAATTTTTCCCCAAGGTGATTCTTTATTATGTTCTCATTAAAAATAACAAACACTGAAATATCTACAATACAAACTCAAGGAGCAGAAAACTAATACATTTTTCGCTAAACATTCATCAGCTTTAAGGTTCAGCAGCATGTAAATGCAATAGGCAGATCTTCGAACTGGAGCTCATCGAGGGTTTTCTATAACAAAGTCTGAAACTTGTCAAGAAAATTATTACAACCTGATATGGAAGACATCATTTTCCATTATGTCTGAGGTGTTCGAGGTGGGTATTTATACATGTAGCCATCTGGACATAACTGATAGTATATTTTTCTCCAAACTACAGTGCAAAGCTAAACTGCAGACTGTGTAAGAAAAATGTATCCAAACAGTAAATGGAAACAGGAGCTTCATACTGAGCCTTAGGGGTTTGTTATTTGTTTTGGTGGGTTGTATGCTGTGGTGTTAACAGAAAGCACACACATTATTCTAAAGTATATCATCATTTGTAATAGGGAAATATTTCCTGTGTGAGCCCTTAGGAGCACCTTTTCTGCTGACCCTTACCCTGCCATTTGTAAGATCCTGAAATCAGTTATAGAAGGGGCAGTGGAATCTGTGAATATTTAAAGAACCAGAGTAGTCACCCTGCCAACAGCAAGCACCCACCCCAGAAACATCCTGAGAAGATTCTATCAAGTAGAGGCCCAAGGGCACTGCACCACTGAGTTATATATGATGGGAAAGAATATCGCATTTTACCTGTTATGCTTATTAGAGTAGGAAACCAGAAGACAGGACTGAGACTGGATGCGGGGCGGGGGGAGCGGAGTTTGCAGATTGGGTGCAGGTGTTAAAGTAAAAACCTCAAGCAGAAGCTAACTACAGGGGCTGATAATTTGCAGACAAGAACCAGCTTGAACTGGCTTGTCAGCTATCTCTGAAACCTCACATGAACTTTGGCCAATTACAATATCATTTACATTGAGATTTTACAATTTCTTTACCTTTGAGATTGCTATGACAGTTCCAAAACCTCCATGTAAAGTCTGAAAATGGGAATTACTACCCAAATTTTTAGTAAAAGTCAACCCGTTAGCCTTGACTATTCCTCCCCTCAATTAGTAAGACCTCGAAAGACCAGAAACCACTTCCTACCAGTGCAGCTGCTCTTTTCGAGCTCTCTTCCTCTTGACAGAGTGTACTTTTGTTTTTAATAAAAAATAAAAATGAAAAAAAAAAACTGTCTCTTGCTTGGCTTGCATGGTGCATCCTGAAATTTTCCTGATGATCACCAAGAACTTGGAAAAACCTCTACTCAGAGGCCTCTAACATACTCGCTGTTTTCTCCCAACTGTTACTCTGTAGAATTAGATTGGACCAGAGGGGAGCTGCCAAGAGTTTTGTTTTTTTTTTGTTTTTTTTTCCCTAGCAGCATTTTCATGATGGGTTTCCTTTATGTCATTTTTAAGAAATAAGTCTACCAAAATACAAAATTTTAAAAAAAAAGAGTGATGTAGGCACACAAGATTAGTTCATTTTTTATTTTTTAATGAACATTTAAGATTCATATACAAAAGCTAACAGAGCCATAAGTCAATCGTGAAATACATACATGGAAATAAAAAGGAAAATAACTCAATTACAATGTCTCACCACTGAAGCGCTACACGCTGGCTGCAGGGAGAGGTGGTCAATGTTTCAGAGACAGTGAACGTACGGCCCAAGTGCCAAGAATGTCATCACACATCTTTTCGTTTTCACATCGCCTTTTCTTTCCTGGTTAGTGGGAGGTGTGGGTGGGGTGGGAAATAAGTTTCTTTTCCAAAGGAAAAAAAAAGAATTTTTAAGTAGTTAAACTTTTCCCCCAGGGAAATATTTTATCTGTTGATCTAACATACTATATATTTCTGTTATTAAATTTGTCTGTATAAATGTTTGCCTATTCTATTTCTTCATGTAAGATCATGCAGCACTTTTCTAATTTCAGAACAGTAAGAATTATCAAAGGCAATTTTGTACATAAATGTCCAAGTTTCCTCGTAATGAAAAATGTGCTCTTTGTGATCTTTGTTTCTTGCACTAGTTGGTCAAGTAATAACCATGGAGCATTCCTAAAATATTTCTTTGCTGGGAAAATTTGTATGAAATGACACTGGAAGTATAGAAAACATCATTAGGTAACACTTGGAGCAGTTAAAAATAGACTTATCTTGTTTGTAAACTATCAATGTAAGATACTGAGTATCTGAGTGTCAGTCATCGTCTCCTGTTTTTCTAGAAAGTTGTTTGCTTTATTTACCAATGTGACATCTTTGAAACATCTGAAGTAACATATAGAAACATCAAGGCAATATTAATTGTACATATTATTAAACATGCAAAAATTTCCTGAAAGAGAGTGCCCAAACGTGGAGAGGCCCTCTGAGCTCAAGCCCTCCATGGTACAACTTCGCTGGGAGTATGGCTCTCTTTGAGTTTGGGAGCGCCGTGGGTCATTTTGGAGAGGCAGCTCCTTTAATCACCGGCTCCCTATTCAAATACGTTGCCCAGTAAACTAAGTTGAAAGTGCCGAACAAGACTGGGAATACAATTCGGGACATTTTGTCAATCTTGCTGATGCTGTTGTAAGTCTTTTTGCTTTCGGAAGGCTTCTCCTCAGGTTTCACTGAGACTGAAGATGCATCTGAGGTCCCTGCAGGAGTCTGCTCCTTTGGGATGTTTGGGGTGTGGGTCATCTTCCCAGTCGTAAAAGCGTTTGTTGACTTCTTTAGGATGAGTTCACGTTCCTTTTTCTGCAACACATAAGAAGAATGTGAGGACGAGCCATCTGCGGGCAATTGTCAGCTCCCTTTGGAGTTCTAAAGGGGTATCTCCCAAAAGAGGTAAAGAAACACCTGCTTGTCCCTGGGATTCTCAGTCCAGAAGCCACTACTTTCTTGGTCTATAACCCCAGGCAGCCAGCAGACAGGAACCTGACACAAGCAAGAGCCATTATTGATATTAATGTTTGGCATTCCTCAAGAACCTAGGATAAACTTCTCTTACACTGCAAGCAGCCATCATTTCGGTAGCTGTGGGAGTCGACAAGACACGTGGATATAAGGGAAGCCCTAAGGAATGGCCGAGAGTCATCCATGTTGTCGCAGGTGTCAGCATTTCCTTCCTTTCCATCGCTGAGTGGTATGTCTTTGTAAGAATATACTCTCGGTTCCTTATCCTCCTCTTGATGGATACCTGGACTGCTTCCAGTCTTGACTATTATGGATTAAGTGGCTATGAATACTCTTGTTTATATTTTTGTGAAGATTTTTTTTATTTTTCTTGGATATGAAATTCTAAAATAGGCTAGATAATTTATGGTGGAAAAAATTGCAATAGTGGGTACACTTGTACTGGGGGACAGGAGCTGCCTGGGAGGAGGCGTAGTGAACTGTCTGGAGGCTGGTGATGTTCTCTGTCTTGACAGGGATTGTGTCACACAGGAGTACATGCTTGCCAACACTCAGCAAAGGTGCCCTTCAGACTTGTGCATTTCACGCTATGTAAATTTTGCTTCAAAAGAATAAAACAGTATAACAATATTGAACTCTAGTTAAGGATACACATACTGACATATTTATTGGGAAATTAAATTTATTTGAAATGCATCAAAAAATAAGATGGACTGATGAACGGATTGAGGATGGGTGTAGGGATGGATGGATAGAGGGAGAGATGATAGATGGATAGATGGGGATGATGCAAGCACAGCTACATGTGAATGGCAGACAGGCTTTCATTGTAAAATTCTTCCAACACTGCTATATGTCTGAAAATTTGCATAATAAAATGTCAGAAAAAATTGTGTTTCATTACCAAAGTAATATAATCTCACTAAATGAAATTTGGAAAATACAGGATAGTAGAGTAAGGCAAATATATCAACCATTAAAAATATGTAAAAGATAAAAAGCAGAACAGCCAAGCAGGGAGCACAGGAGCAGATGAAAACAGAGGTAGAGCAAGTGTCAGGTGCAGGGAGCATGAGGGCCACCTGGGACACCTCAAGGGACGCTGATGGAGGCAGGCCATACTCCAGAAACATGATGGCGCTTTGTATACCCCCATCATGTGAGCACCGACGCTGGTCTGCCAGAGGACCTAAACATGACCAACGGCTCTGAATGGTTCTCATCTTTGAGTGGAGCCAGGGAAAGAGCCAGCACTTTGGAAGACACTGCTCTGCCATGACAGTGTGTGTTTTTACTGCGGAGGGACGAGCAGCAGAACTCAAGATAGTCACGATGGTTGTGCTGGACATGGATGTGTGTCCTTTCCAGGAGGCACTAGCCCCGCTGCAGCAGTGTGGCCAGGTGTCAGCTCTTTCGGGACAGCCTCAGCGGCAGAGGGCTGCCTGGCCCAAGTCACGCCCTTGCGGGGGGAGCCGCCCACATGTGGTGGCCAGCAAGGCAGGAGTATAAGGTCCTGGCCATGTTCCCTGATGCAGGGCAACACCCAGGACATTTGCTCCAGAGCTCCCCAGCCGACTAGCCAAGGTTTTGCTGGACTTGTATCATAGATCAACATCTTCCTCTACCCAATCTTACTTCCTCCTCTTTCCTTCCCCAAGTATTCACCCCTAAAAACTTCCTTGCCCCTCAAACTCTGATCCAGTGTTTGCTCCTGGAGATCAGGAGTACTGTCTATTTTTTAAGTTGACTCTACTTCCAAGAAACAGTTTACACGAGCAGGCTAACGGGAGGCTTGCTTATCCATGCTCGCTGCCCGTGTCTGACAGTACGGCGTGTCTGCCCAAATGCCTGTGGACACTCGGATGCCTCCACCGCACAGAGCCTCTCTGACAGCAGGGCTGGAATCCCCAACACATCAATCTTCCAGGGGATGACACATAGTCTTGACGTTCCACAAGAGTGACCGAGGGACATTGCTTATTCTAGAAAATCACTGCTAGCATGGGGTTAGACAACGTACTTCACCACCCTGTCTCCTCCCTGCAGGTCTCCATTCAGATCTACAGCAATAGGGAGCTGAGAGAGAACACCGTGGCTGACAATCCTGGCAACACTGTCCATAACACCTGACAACATTTTAGGTCTCTCCATTTACCCCGGGCTTCGCGTTCTTCCTAGACCCACA
>CAUYSK010093613.1:0-11000 GCA_963575035.1 Avahi laniger
GCAGGAGCGGCGGCAGCAGCAGATCACGGGCGTGCTGCAGCACCCCCCGCAGCAGCCGCGGCAGCAGGGGCAGCAGCTGGAGCAGCAGCCCACCCGGTAGCACCTGCAGCTGGAGCGGCCGCCGCAGCCACCACCGCAGCCACCACCGCAGCCGCCGCCGCAGCCGCCACCGCAGCCACCACCGCAGCCACCACCGCAGCCACCACAGCCACAGCAACCCATGGTGTCAGTAGAGAGGACTCAGGTGAAGTGAGGAGGGAGACTCAGGAGAGCTGAGGGAGATCTGATGTCCCCTTCTGCCGGGGGAGGCCCTTACGTACCAAGCTGGGGGAGAATATTGACCTAAGACTTGATGCTACTTCCCTGTTGTTGTTGTGCAAATATCAGTAGCAGAATCTCACATGGTCTTTTGTGCACTTCCTTAGTGGGTCCTTCAGACCTGAAAAACTTGCTAAATTTAGCTTTTACATGTCTTTTTAAAACCATCTTTAATTTAGAACAGAAAACAACAACTTCCTTTTCTTTTTTTAGTAATTATAAAAATCAGAGTGGCATTACAATTTCCCTCAGCTGTTACATTTTTCAGTTGTTTCAGCCCAGAACAAAAACTTTTCATTCCCACATCATTTATAACTATTTATTAACTTGTAAAACATCCCTTGAAATGGAGGAGAACATTTTGAAAAATGAAAGGGAAAGAGTGATCCCAGGTTATATTATTTCATCCTCCCTAGGCAGAGGTCCTTGGGTATTTCTTTGTCTTGTAAAATGAGTTAGTGAACTCTCTGATTCAGAGAAGAGGGAATACTTCATTTTCAGTGGTTACTACAGAGCATCTTGAGTGTTGTGTCAGATGGGAGAAGCACATCCTCTAAGCTGACCATTCCCAAGTCACTTGCCAAACCCAAAGTGGCCTCTGCTGTCAACAGCCTATTAAATAAGGACAAATATGAAGGCATGTTTCTGACAGTTGCCTGGTGCCTGGGTGAGCACAGACCCCCACGGAATGCTCGAATGCTCATCCGAAGTGGTTAGTTCCAACTGGCCTTCCCGACACAGAACACTCTGCTCTGTCAAAGGTAAAATTTTAAGTGTCAACTTGACTGAGCTAAGGGATGCCCAGATAGCTGGTAAAACATTATTTTGGATGTGTCCGTGAGGATGTTTCTAGAAGACATTAGCATTTGAATCAGTGGACTCAATAAAAAAGATCACTTTTATCAACATGAGTGGGTGTTGCTGTGGTCTGAACATTGCCCCAATACTTGTGTGGTGGAAACTCACCCCCTACTGTAGCAATGTGGGAGGTGGGGCCTGGGAGAGGTGTTTGTGTCAGGAGGTCTCTGCCTTCATGAATGGATTAATGCCGCAACAAAAAGGGCTCCTGGGAGTGGGTTCACCCCACGTGAGGATACACGGTTCACCCCTCTCTTGCCCCTTCACCTTCTGCCATGTAAGGACACAGCCTCACCAGATGCCGGCGCCTTGACCTTGGACTTCTCAGCCTCCAGACAGAGAAGAAATTTCTGTTTTTTATAAATTACCCAGTCTCAAGTATTGTATTATAGCAGCACAAAGGGGCTAAGACAGAAGCTGGTCCTGGAGGAGTGGGCTGTTGCTGTAACAAATACCTGAACTTTGGAACTGGGTGGTGGGGAGAGGCTGAAACAGCTTCAAAGTGAATGCTGGAAAAAGCCTGTATTGTCCTAAACAGGCTGTTGGTAGAAATATGGACGTTAAAGCCATTCTGCTGAGGTCTTAGATAGAAATGAGGAATACCCTCTTGGAAACCGGAGGAAAGGCCATCCTTGTTGTAATGTGGCTGAATTATGTTTGTGTCCTAGGACTTTATGAAAGGCAGCACGTAAGAGCAATGAACTAGGACACTGGCAGAAGCACTCTCTAAACAGCAATGTGTTCTTGGTGATGTGTGGCTTTTCTTAATTGCATATGGTAAAATGTGAGAAGAGAGGAATGGTTTAAAGATGGAATTTATAAAGAAAAGGGAAGTAGAACATAAAGATTTGGGGAATTCTCACGCTGGCCATGTAAAGAATTTAAAAAGCATGTTCAGGAGAGAAAAAAAGAGTGTGCCCAAGCAACTATTTGATAAGATTAGTATGCATGGCAGGGAGCCAGGTGCTATTCATCAGGACAGTGGCAGAATGACCTCAAAGGCATTTCAGATGCCCCTGCCCCCATCACAGGCCCAGACTTCCAGGGCCTTGGGGAGAGAATAGTTTCAGGGGATGGACACAGGGTGCCTATGAGACCCGGTGGCTTACTGCCCAGGGCCACCTCAGGTCTCTGCTCCCTGTGTCCCAGTGCAACATTCCTCAGTCATCCCAGCTGTGGCTCAAGCAGTCCCAGATGTCGTTCAGACCACCACTCCAGGGGGCACTGGTCATCAACATAGGTAGTATCCACACAGTGCTATATCTGCAGGCCTACAGGATGCAAAAGCTGTGAAGGTAGAGCTGCCGCTGCCTAGATTTCAAAGGATACCACAGAGTCCCCGCTAGGGCAGTGCCTAGCAGAATGGTAGGGTTGGGGCGGTCCAGAGTTCCAAGACTCGGGAACTGTAGAATCACTAGTGTGCAGCACCAGCCCGGGAAAGCTAAAAGGCATCGGACTTCATTGCGTGAGCTCTGAAGTGTGGGCTGTGCCCAGCAAAGCCATGAGGGCGGGGCTGCCCAAGGCCTTAGTCATTCAGTCAGTGTTTAATAGATACTTGCTGCATGTGTTGATCAATTAGGTTATTAATTAAATTTATCCATCATTATGTACTATGTGGTTCCTCTCGCCTTCTTCTAAGTCCTCCTGCCCTGACAACCCTTATTCTGGGAGTCCCCAAGAGGTGTCAGTGTGTTCACAAACACAGCCCTCTCTGTTGCCCTATGCAGTGGCCCGTTCATCTGCCTCATCTTCCTGCCCTGGCCAGTCTCCCAGGGCCAGCAAGTGATGTCGCGCTGAGGCCTCGTGTTACAAAAAGGCTGTGATGACACGTGGCAGACACCACCCCCTGCAGGCACTGGTTGAAGGTTCTGTGCAGGTACAAAGTGATGTCATGGTGGACCCCAGCCCTGTCACCAGTCGCCACAATGTGTTGTAGTTGCTGCCAGTGCTAACATTCCTGGCCGCATCTGTGCCAATGTCACGCTACCCTGATGTCCCTCTGGTGCAATGGAGAGAATGTCCTTTTTTGGCCTTGTACCACATTCTGTTACCTGGTTCCAAAATGCTGCCCTGGACTCTCCACATCTCACAAGGAATTTTTCTCATTGTCTTTTCTCCATGTGCCCCAGGCCCAAGTCTGTAGTGGGATGCAATTGTTACAGGTCCACAACATGGACCTATGATATATTTTATATGTACCAATCATAATATAAAATATATATGTATTCATAATAATATGTATACTATTCAAAATATCTCTAATAACTGGGACATTGTTATAGAGCCAAACTTTATTGTTTGACTCCTCTCCCTTAAAACAACTCTACTTGTTTCTGTTTTTGTTTTGTTAAGATGTCCCAGTCATCATCCCCAGAGACCCCTGGCAAGCCCACTTCACCGAGGAACTTAAGTTTAAACTGGGACAGTCTCCTTGAGTGTAAATGACATCATGGGAGGTAGAACTGATAAAAATGGCTTTTCAACTCCTTTTTCCTAATTTAATAAGCTAATCAACAAGTATCATAGCAGTGTGGAAGCTCTGCTCTTGATTGGACATACAGGGAATGGGTTAATAAGTAAAAGTTTCTTGTTGTCGCCAAACAAAATTGAATTATTTGTTTTCACCCTGGACATTGTTAACTGTGAGAATTTCTTTTCCTATATTTTGTAAGTGATGGGTAGGAGAGAACTTTCATTTAAAGAAAAGTCTTCTCTTTCCTTCTTACAAGAAAGGAAAGAGCATTCTGTGCACTGAGGCTCTGCCCCAAAGGAAAGAACAGACACCAGTGAATATGGCAAAAGGATGTTTGTTAGGGACACTTCACACAACCAAAGAGGTGATGAAAAGGGCAAGGTAAGCTGAGAAAAGGTAGATAGAAGCTGGAGAAATCAGGATTCAGAGCACCCCGACATTACCGGTAGATCCTAGACTACCCTATTTAACACTGACACTAATGCCTTCCATGGAAATAGTGCAGGAATCCCTATAATTACCCAAAGACTAAGTTAGACTCCTACACACATGCCGTCTAATGAGTTCTTTGCTTTTCTTAAACTTTTAAACGAAAATTAAAAAAAAAAATTGGGCAATGAACAGAACTCACTCAAAGTGTATCTGAACTCAGATTCATCTACACAGAGGCAATCAGCTCGGCTTGGCTCCATGGGGATAGACAACAACCCCAATCCCCGATCAGCCAACCTATAAAACCCAGGTCATTAGAAACCATATGAGATTCAAATGTGCAACCTATTAGTCAGTAGCATAAGTTCCTACATAAAGCATGGCTCAAATGCATAAGCATGCCAGTTAAAAATAATCAGATGTTGCTACTCTAAAAAGAGGATGCTATCTGGTGCATCTATCAACTTCCTACTTGTAGCTCTATTGCGAAAGATAAACATTTGAGCAAAATCAAATTTAATCAACAAGCATTTGCTCAACCCTTGTAATATACAAGGCAATATGGGTGATAACAAAGATATACACATATAAATTAATTCAGACTAGTAAGAGAGATGAGAAGAAACAATTGAGAAAAATAAAGAAAAAAAAAGATTTAACTAATAGCCCAATAAAAGAAGAGTTGTCTCTAAATAGTGGCTGGTGAAGTTCCGGGTGAATATTAAGAATTACAAGAGAAGGGACAAATTATTTCTAATTACATATGAAGAAAGGAAGGCTCTATGAAGAAGGCAGAGCTTGGGCTGGGTCTTGAATGGAAAATTGGACTCGAATAGGTGGAGAAGAAGGAGGAGGGGAAGGTACAAGACGCAGTCTGGGATTGTCCTGCGTGAGTTGATCTTCTATCTCCAGAACGATGTGACCTGATCTTTCTACACCTTAATTCCATGATGGAAATAATACCTATATCATAGGGTTCTTGTGAAGTGTAAATGTGATAACACATTTAAACCACTTAGACTAGAGCTTGAGACATAGTAAGCACTTAATAAACATTAGCTATTGTTAGTATTTCAAGGTAGGCTACATGTTAAAAGAGAGAGTAGACTTATTCGGGAAACAGAAAGAAAAGCAATTTGCCTCCAGTGGAAAGTTCATTCATAGGAATCAGTAGATATTCAAACTGGAAATACAAGTTGAGGCTAGTTATGAACTTTAGGCTGTGGAGACTTTGATGTTTCTTTTACGAGAGAATTATATAGCATGGTAAAAATGGCATTTCGAGACTAAATTAGTCCTCAGCAGCTCATAGGATTAAGTTAAAGAAGAAAACATAGAGATAGGCCAGAGAGATGGATATTGCTAGGGAATTTCATCCTCATTAAAAATTCTCTAGTGCAGTCTTATTGAAATTCTTGTTCATCATAATACGTTACACTGAAGAATACAGTAGAGATAATTCTCCAAAGGGACTACGGTTGACAACAGAAACACAAGCAGGCCGTGCTCCCTGTTATTCCCCACAAAGAGAACAACCCAGTCACGTTGCAGGACTCTTTGCCCAGCATTGTCGTGCTGGGCACTGGTCTTGGGTGGCAATAAGAGGGGTGATCCACAAAGGTGACTGAGATGGGGTTCGCTCTGGTGCAGAAACCCTGGTCATCTCATAAGCTGAGGGGAAATGAGCAGACACTCTTAGTCCAATGTCAAAGGATTTCATCAGGGACATGTGAGGGGACCTTGAGTCACAGGAGAGAGCAGTGCCAAGGCCCTGTCTCTGGAGGGAGATGGGATCTGAGCTAAACCCTGAGGAATGAGAAGAGAACCTACTCCCTGAAAGACCTCAGGTACCTCCTGTGGTCCTGCCAAGATTAGGATCTGTCAGTACATTGGAGCACAAAGAAGGTGTCTCCTCAATTGCCAAGAAAGTCAAATCTGTACAAGTACTTCCTTCATCATGCTTAAACCTTTCTGGTTCTCTGTATCAATATTTTTGAACTCTCATAATGTTCCAGGCACAAATCTAAGTATTTTACATGTATCATGTAATTTAATTCTTGAAACAACCTTGCAAAGCATATATTTTACTAATCCCAATTCAAGGATGAAGAAAGAGTAAGATACTGGAACATTAATTGTCCAAGATCAGAAAGAAATTGGAGGATTGGAAAACAAGTCCAGACAGTCTGACCTTGGAGCCAGCCCTCTTCACCAGTGTGCAACGCTGTACTTCTTTTCTTTGAAATTCAATGTCTAGAACAGAGTCGATAAACTAACACCCACTTTTGGCCTGCCACCTGGTTTTGTAAATAATATTTTGTTGGAACACAGAAACTCATATAGTTACGTGTTCTCTATGGCCATTTCAAGTTAGAATGACTGAGTTGAGAAGTTGCAACAGGTCACCTGACCTGCAGAGCCTGAAATATTTACATCTGATCCTTTACAGAAAAAATTTGCCAAACCCTTGTCTAGAACATGCAGAATGCTTAGTCAAAAAGGAAGTTTTGAGTGCAAGCAAATTGCTTTGGGCCTGATGTATACCATGGTGAGCTGCAATGCAACCTGAGTTTGATGCTCTCCTCTCCCCACAGTGACTGAGCCTGCAGTTCTCTGAGCTTTCACAGCTGACTTCCCTCCTAAGTGGAATCTGTTTTGTTCTCATAACCAGTGTTAGGATGACTTTCCTATTTATTTACAAGTCATTATGATTACTGTTGCCTAGTCACGGTCTAGGAATAACCATTTGAAGTACAGATGGTCCCTGACTTACCACGGTTCTACTTATGATTCTTTAACTTTACTGTGGGGTGAAAGCAATTATGTGTTCGGTGGAAACCATACTTCGAGTGTTCGTACCACCCTTCTGTTTATCACTTTCAGTGCAGTATTCAGTAAGTTACATGAGATAGTCAACATTTTATTATAAAATAGGCTTTGCATTAGAAGATTTTGCCCAACTGTAGGCTAATGTAAGTGTTCTGGGCGCATTTAAGGAAGGCTAGGGTAAGCTATGATGTTTGGTAGGTTAGATGTATTCAATGCATTTTCAACTTATGATATTTTCAACTTTCAGTGGGTTTTTCAAGACGTAACCCCACCCTAAAGCTAGGAGCATCTGTAGTGACTCTTTCCAACAAATGCCCATTACTCCAGGAAGAATATTTATTTAAATTTGCATAGAAATCACAGTAGTGGGATGGGCAGGGGAATATTTGTATCTATACAATACTTTTTCTCAGGGCTGTGGGAAGTAAATGAGGCAGTCTCCTGGGGTGCAAAATTCAAGATGGCACCAAAAACTAAAGTTAAATAATCAAGATAAATAAAATTTTTAAAAAGCAAAATGAGTGTAAAAAGTCCACAATGGACAAAATATCAAAAATTTTTCTAAAAACAGGATCAGACTCTGCATTTGCCTGACTCAGCCTCCTCACAACCCCAGTCCTGCTTCTCACATTACAAGAGTTTGACACTGTTTGGTGCTGATCGGGTATTTAAATGGTGCCATGGTTCTCTGTATATAAACCTGGCTCTACTTCCTACCTGGTAAACTGTGGAAGGAGGGGACACATACGGATGATCAGAATCCAAAGAATTTAAGGTCCCATTTCCCATGGAGAAGATTTTCAATTGTATTCACTCCAAGAAGCATTTCTGGGAGCCTCCACCATGAATACCATGGCAGGTTTCAAAAGGCTACAAGGATTAGTAAGGCATTACTCCTAAATTGCTCCCTACAAATTGCATGGTCTGGAATTAGGAAAGTGAGCATTGGTGTCAAGCAGACTGGATTTGAATCCTGACTCCACCACACCATGGCTGAGTGATGTCCCTTCCAACCTCGATTTCCTATAGGAAACAGTGGCGATGACATTGGAGCCTGCCTCTTATGATGGTTGTGAGGACTAGGTGAGATGCCAGCAGCTCCCAGCATCATTGTCATCTCAGCGGGTGACCAGATGATCCCCCAGCTGTCTAGGTTAGATCACACACCACCTGTCCAAGCCATGAACATCATTCTTGAATACACCTTGAGTCCACTTACTTGGTAATTAGTTCCCACTCTACCTTTAAACATTTCTCAAATTTCTCCATTGCTCTGTGGTTCAGGCTCTTCTTGTCTTTTTTCCTGCTTCAGGACTCGTCTTCCTCCAATCCATTCTCCCTGTGCTGCCAGATCAGTATTTTCTATAAAGCATGCACTCCCCCACTAGAATCCTTCAAAGAATCTTTCATAGCATGGAGAATCACGTCCAAACACTTGAGCAAGGGCTTTCCGACCTGGACTTTGCTCACCTCCCACCACTGTACACCCACACCCTCAACTCTGTGTTGTGCCCCACCTGCTCCTGCTCCTGTCACCTCTGGTCTTTGCACACAGAGCTGCTTCTGGCTGATGTCAACCTCCCTAGCACACCCTCATCCCAGTGGTTACCTTCATCCTTCGTGACTTGGTTCCAGTGTTGCCTCCTCCGTGAAGCATGCTATCAGCAATCTATCACCTCTCGCCCCACCCAAGCCTGGGTCAGCTGCCCTGCCTGTATTCCCACGCCACCCTGGGATGCTCTCCCTCACGGCACTTATGGCATTGCATGGCACTTACCACTTACTCGCTTGTCTTCCCATCACACTGTGAGCACCGCAGGGCCAGGGACTGCAGGTCATCATCTCCCATGCCCGGCATTCGGCATAGCATATGCACGGCATGTCAGGATTCACCCTGGAGCCTAAAGAGACATCCATTCCATGTCAGTGGAACAGAACAGAAAAAACTATATATATGTGTGCATGCATCTAAGTACAAGTTTATGAAGAGGAGAGTATCTATCTATAATCTTCTGTTCATAGTAGCAATTGTAAAATACGGAACATATTATCTGGTACTAAAGAAACAAAGCAGCGTCAGGGGAGCTCAGACAACTTCCCGAGGGTAGACAGAGGCAGGGGAGGTGTATTGGGGAAGATGGGTGCAAGTCAAAACCACACCACTCTAAAAGGCCTTGGGGATATTGAAGAGGCACAAATATTATAACAAGACTTGTAAAAAAGCTAAAGTCCTGCCAGCTCAGGAATGTCTCCCGTATAATCTACTATAGAACCTAGAATCAACACAGCAACTCCAAGAACCACGTCTGGAGATGTCTGTTGAGAGACACATCTTTCCAACATTAGGCGTCGGTGGACATTTACATCTCACCAGTCACAGGTCGGTAAAGGAGCTGTCACCTAAAAAGCAGAAAGCGTGCCCCTGTGCAGCCCAGAAACATCTCTGAGGAGGACTGAGAAGGAACTAAGCCAGAGTGTGGCTCCCACCCAGGAAGCGGGATCCAAGCACCCCCTGGCAGGGTGAGAACAGCTACATGACAGCGTGTCTGGGCATGAACTTGGGAAGATGAAAAAGGGAAAAAGAAGAAATGAAAAAAGGAAACAGTTCTAAACTCTGAGAAAAAATATGGTTTAGAAAAAGGATCATGGGCTTTAGTGTCAGAGAAATCTAGCATTAAATCAGGACTTACTAGCTGTGTTTCTTTGGGTGAGTTTCTTAACTGCCTTAGGCCTCGGTCTCTACATCTGCAAAATGCGTCTAATACAGCCCACATCCCAGGGTTGTCATGAGGAATAGAAGATATGTGTGTAGAGGGGGGTTCAAGGGAACTCATCACCCACCGCATCTTTTCTGAACCAACACGGGAGCAGGGTCCACATGGGAGAGAGGCCCCTCTGCTGAGCTGCTGGTGGAGTTGGGCTGGAAACCAGAGCTTGGACCTGACATGAAGTGGGGCTTCCACTCCTACCGACTGAGTCCTATTTACCCAAGTCAGCCTGGAAACTGCAGGTCACCCTCCCTGAGGGCCTGCCCAGTTGAGTTTACTGCATGGGATCAGCAGAAGAGAGAGGAGATACACAGCTGTGGGCTGCCGGACCAAGGACACCAGCAAGGACGAGGCCATGTGGAACCTTCTACAGCGCTCGCGTTCCATGCACTGGTGAAACCACTGGGAACCACGGGGTAGAGGGTAGGTGGGTTCTTCCATCCCTTGGGACCCAGTTTTCATTTCCTAGATAAGTTTCAAGAAGAAACAAAGACCCACCACCAACAACAATCCCCACTACCTTCGTTTCTTCTAGAACATTTTCAGGGGAGTCTGAGCACACAGATCCCTTGGGTAAAATGTCATTTCAGGACACTGGCGCAGGGGCTGTGTGTCTTTCTAATAAACAGCTGTGGGTCCAGGGTCTGGGCCCACGGTGGCTTCAGGACGGTGCGGGAGTGTGAGAGCCAGAATTGGACCCACAGTGCAGGGGACAGAACGGCTAACAAAGGAACTAATAAAAAATATGACTAATGAAGATATTTTTGGCATGTATCAAGGCATTTTATTAGAACATTTTAAAAAGCAAATACAAACAAAAGCAATGGAGAAGACTGCACAAAGGCACTAAGCACCAAAGGGTCAGATCCGGGACTGAATATTTATGAAAGACTGAACATTAAAAATTAATAAACTGTCAGGGTTCCTGGTTGGCTCTGATTTTATCCAGTTATCATATCATCAATTCTTTGCTTGCATATTTATTTCATATGGTATGGTTTGGGCAAATTTGTGCAGACTATGGGCAAAGAAGTATCTCAGAAGGATGAAGCATAGGGCACGCGAAGCACGGGAGGTAGGCTGGTGAGAGACGGGGAGAGGAGCAGAGAGGGTGAGCCAGGCACAGTCTTACCTGCGGAGGGAGCACGGCCGCCCACAGCTCCCGGGCAGGGGCAGAGCCAGCCCGCCTAGCAGCAGCACTGCCTCTTGCAGCCGCAGCTCTGCTGGCAGCAGCACTTCTGCTGGCAACAGCCCTTCCCGCAGCCGCCGCCGCAGCCACACGAGCCGCAGGAGCGGCGGCAGCAGCAGATCACGGGCGTGCT
>CAUYSK010093615.1:0-42400 GCA_963575035.1 Avahi laniger
TGTACAAGATGACCAGCATCACCAGGGAGTTTCCCAGCAGGCTGAGCAGGAACACCAGGGCATAGATGATGACCACGGCATACTTGTTGATTTCCAGGGATTCTGGCCGGCATGGGGCAGAATCTGGTAGAATAGAGGGCAGGTCAGTGCTGTAACTGTAATTACTAAAGTCTCCATCGAAGAAATCTTCAAAGCTGAAGTTCTCCCAGTTATCGTCTTCCATTGTTGAGGCAAATTTCAATCCTGGCCTAGAGAAGAGAGATGAGAGTGATTGCACAATAAATCCTGCCCAGGATATTGCCCGTCCACCCAAGAAACTGGGATAGGATAACTTGCGTTGGCTAGTATATTACATGGAAGTAACTTTCACTTCAAATGTGTAAGTGGTAGAGGCACTAATGTTATGAGACAAGTTTAGTGATAAAAGGTAAACTTTATGACAATACTATAGGTCTCTTCTATATCAGAGAGAGATTCTTAGCATTTTCTTTGACATGGTCATCATGCAAGATTTTGTAGAAAGTTCCCTTCAGATAATCCCTACAGAATACAGGGTCCTGCTTACATCCTTCAGTTGTGAGCATCTTTGGCTGTCGAGGCTACATTTAATGCCCAGAAATGTGAGATGCCATTCAGTTCTTACTCTGCGGATTAAGCATGCAATCCAATTGACTTGTACCCCATAGAGAAAGGTCAAGATTTGTCTATAAATCTGAGGGATGAATCCTTTTGTGCAACTTTCTGAAAGTTATTAAAGGAAGTATTCTGCAGAAAGGTTTGAGCGATAGCAGCATGAGGTTTCTGAAGGCTCGAGCTAGAAGCATCTTTAGTCAGTTAACAAGGCCCAGTGGTTTTCTTCTGGGAAGAAGGAGGCCTGATCTGGGAGGATTTGTGTACTTTCAAAAAGTGTATTATAGATGATAGGCAAGTGGCTGACTGATTCTCCAAATGGGTGGAAATGTAACAGATTATTTGGGCAGCTGTGGGCAGCCACGTTCTGCCATGCACGGTGAGCACAGACAGCCAGTCTGCTCCCCAAACAAGGGGAGGGGTGGCAAGAAGCAGAGAAGACAGGACACACACTACCCTTGTTTGGTGGCTTTCCAGTCGTGCTGGGTTCCCTCCTGTCCTGCATGTGCCTGCTTTCATCCACCCTGACTCCCCTGTCCCCGCAGACTTAGTCTACGTCCAAGGGCTCTGTCGTTGCTATAGGGACGGTAGAGATTCTGTTCAGCGCATGCCTGCGTGTAGAGGGCTGGCTACAGCCACTGGGAAACATCATCCCAGTGTCTCGAAGATTAAACTAAAGTAAACCAGCTCCTGAATTTGTCCACAAAATGGATCCCCTTACATTTCTTTAGAGCAAAGTGTGACTATACTATTGCCATGTAGACCCCAGTGTTAGAGCAGGAACGGAAGTAATCAGTCCCAGGAACCGCTTCACAGTCACCAGGCTGTGCACACTGAAAACATGATGGATGAGAACAATGTTGGTGAAGATGTGAAGAAATTGGAACCCTAATACGTTGCTGGTGGAAATGTAAAATGGTGTAGCTGCTGTGGAAAATAGTTTGACAATTGCTTAAAACATTTAAACACAGAGGTACTAGATGATCCTGCAATTCCCACCCTAGGTATCTACCCAAGAGGAGTGAAAATGTATGTCCACACAAAAACTTTTACATGAATGTTCATAGCAGCATTCATCATGATATCATGACCGTTCTCACTTTTTAGAAAGTAGAAACAACCCAAATGTCTATCCACTGATGAATAGATCAAGAAATTGAGGTACAGTCACGTGCAGCATAATGAGGTTTTGGTCAATGATAGACTGAATATATGACAGCGGTTTCATAAGATTATAATACTGTAGTTCTGCTCTACCTTTTCTATGATGAGATATGTTTAGATACATGAACACTTACCATTGTGTTACAGTTGCCTGTAACATGCTGTACAGGTTTGTAGCCTAGGAGCAATAGGCCGTACCACACAGCCTGGGTGTGTAGCAGGCTGTACTACACATCTACATTCTAAGTATGTTCTGTGATGCTTGCACAACAACAAATTTGCTTAATTTTGACACATTTCTTGGAATGTATCCCCATTGTTTAGTAACACATGACTTTGTTTACATAGAATGGAATATTATTCAGCCATAAGAAAGAATGAGATACTGATACGCAATATTGCATAGACGGACCTTGAAAATGTTATTCTAAGTGAAAAAGGAGGACGCAAGAGTCTTCATCCATGTATATGAAATGATCAGAATAGGCGAATTGGTAGAGAAAGAAAGTAGGTTAGTGGTTACCAGGGGCTGGAGAGAGGGAGGAAGGTTAATAAGCACAGGGCTTCTCTTTGAGCTGATGAAAGTGTTCTGGAATTAGTGGCTATGGTTGTACAATATACTAAAAACCACTGAATTACACATTTTCAATGGGTAACTTTTGTGGTGTGGGACTTATATCATAATTAAAAAAAAGATTAACCAAAGGATGCACAGCCTTGCAAAGCAAATACAAATATTAAAACAACAATAAAAGGCCAATGAAGGTTTTCTCTTTAGCAGAAGGCAGTCTCTGTTATGTCAATCACATCTAGCAAAGAGCAAAGCTGAAAAGGATTAAGAGAAACTGGGAAAATAATGCCCCTTTCCTCCAAGAGTGATAGAATTCTTAGCCTTCACCTTCTTGAGAAGGTACTACTTTCTCCCCAGAGTGATGGAGGCCAGATAAATTACTCTCCCACCATACCAAGAACACAGGTAGAGAAGATTTGATCAGTTGGTGAACCTAGAGAGATGTGGTGATGAGGGTGGGGCCCTGCCTGGCCAGGAGCCGGGGAGCGGGTGTGAGAGCCAAGTAGTACAGCTGGCCTGGCCAGTGTGGTTGGTAAGAGCTGAAAGAAGTCGCTGGCTCTGCAGTCTCGAGTTTAAGATCAAGTTTGTTCAGAGGTCCGGGATTTATGTCCAGTGAAGTCATGAGCTCAAGGGTGGGTCACCTCTGAGAGCCGATGCTCTTAAGGGAACAATGACCTGAGAGAAGACCCACCTTTGAGAGCAGATGCAGGGCCTGGTGCGGGCAGAGAACTTGTGCCCGTAGATTGCAGAACCTGGCATGTACGAGCATAGGCTGTGAGAAGACAGGGCAGGGGCCGCCGCAGAAACTGCCTTATCAGCACAGGCAGCCGCAGCAGAGCATCTTTCATGGGGAAATCCTCATTCTGGATAACCCCGTGCTCAGCTTTGCTGGGGTGGGCTGGAGATGTCCAGGTGAGCTCATGCCCCCAGGCATCGGGGGGCAGCTGGAGGTTCCAGAGGGAGAATATGCATGCCAGGACAGAAGGTAGAGAAAGAAAAGAGAACCAGGACAGACCAATGATCCCCAGTCCCTGGGGCAGGGGTAGGGATGTTCATTGTTGGTGTTTGTTCATTTTTTTTGTCTTGAGACAGAGTCTCACCCTGTTGCCTGGGCTAGAGTGAGTGCCGTAGCATCAGTCTAGCTCACAGCAACCTCAAACTCCTGGGCTCAAGCGATCCTCCTGCCTCAGCCTCCCAAGTAGCCACCATGCCCGGCTAAGTTTTTCTATTTTTAGTAGAGATAGGGGTCTTGCTCTTGCTCAGGCTGGTCTCAAACTGCTGAGCTCAAGCGATCTTCCCTCCTTGGCCTCCCAGAGTGCTAGGATTACAGGCATGAGCCACTGTGCCTGGCCTCAGTTTTTAAATTTATCAATCTACAGAGAGGACAAACTAAGAAGGGAAGGGAGATGACACATCTGAGGTCCATCTGTGCCTCACAGCTACATGATCTCCTTTGTTCATTGCCAATAGACATGATTAGTCCTGTTTAGCAACCAGCCTGTGATTACAGGGCCAATAATTGGTGCAGCCAGGATTCCAACTTGGTGTAAAGGGCTCCACTTGTATTATTTTCAGTCTATAGCTCTGTTTCTTAAAAAAAACCAAACAAACCACATCTCATATATTAAATATAATTGTAAGCTGAGTTCTTGAGATACCAAGTCAGCCTGTATATAGTGCACTCATGTTTGATGCTCTGTGCATTTTCTTTTGCTGTCTGAGGCCCAGGATGACAGAAATAGCTCTTGCCGGAATGATAAACCGATCACCTTTGAACTGGCTCCTACTGCCCAGCCAGCCATGTAGTCGGTCATGAGACCAAGTGGGAGCTTCTTTGACACGGGAAAAATGCCAGCCCCTGAGTGACTTGCGGTAGCTCAGAAACTCCATGGGTAGGATGAATCTATCTTATTATATTAAAATACTATATAGAGAGGGGCATTTACAAGATCCCAGATATTTAAGGCAATCTTTTTAACAACAACAAAAAATTCAGTCATTTTAATACAATTCCAGTATTCCTTCTCTTTATACATACAATCCCCAAATATTTGCGTTTAGTGTAGGGAGTGGGGAGTCAACAGTGTGTGGCTCCTCCTCAGAGCCGATCCCAGGCCAAGCAAGGAGGGCTGGCTGAGTCTGGGGCCAAGGGAAGTGGGTGGGCAGCAAGCTGCCCGGAGTGGTTGTTGCAGAGGGCTGTGGGGAGGAGGGGCAGAGGTTCTCCCTTTGGGGACAGGAAGGCCTAAAGCAAGAGAATGAAGAGACGAGGGGTGAGGGGCCCACCAAGGGTGGGGACAGCTGCCTGGGATAAGTGCAGGCTGGGTGCCCAGGGGTACAGACAACAGACACATACTAGGTGGTGGGAAGGGTGGGTGTTCCAAGACTTACCAGGATGCTGGGTTTTTCACCTGTGGGACACCTTCAGGAGGGCAGCTGTGACCAATGAAAGGGAGTGGTGGTGAGAGCACGGTGGAGGAAGTGAGTGGTGGATTAGATTACTCAATTCAGGGGTGGAGCTCCTTAGGGTGCAGGATGCTTTTGATGACTTTGAATAATTAATTCCCAGGTCAGCTCTTGGATGCGTAGTCATTTTATAGACTCCTAGAGTTTATATTGGGAAGGGACCTGTGGGGTTTTCTAGCCAGTCTTTACATTTCACAGATGAGGAAACTGAGGCCCAAAGGAAGTGGATTGCCACACGGACTCTCACTTTTGAGAGGTCTCATTTTTGCTGTGATCTCACAGCCCCTGTACCTCTGGTCACCCTGTCTGAGTCTCGCCACGCTCCAGCTGCCTCAGGCTTCCCTGCCCTACTCTTCCGCAGCACTGCGGCTCCTGAATGGCTTTCATGTGGCAAGGTAGCAGCTCACTGCAACAAAAGAGCTGCTGGTGGCCTGGTAGCTTTCTTCCCTGGACCTAATGCCTCTCATCTCTACTCGTGCGCCCCCCCCTGCGCCCCCCACATGCCATTCCTACGTTTCTTGTCTTCCACCTCACTCCCCGACCGCCTGCTCTGAGCACAAGCCCGTCTTAAGGCCTTGCTGTTCTTTCTTGGCTTATACACTTGGCATTGGGTCTGAGGACCCCATTGCTGTAGCAGCCACAACCCATGGAGCCAACACCCTCCAATTTAGCAAGAAAAACTTTTAGAAAAAGTGAAGATCCTACCCAAGTCCAAACACATTTTTAAAAACAGTATTGAGTGACTCTAAAAGTGTCACATTCGTTCTTAATTACAAATGAGAGGATTAATACAAGTAGAGCCATGAACACTAATTCACCTCCCCCCCAACCCCCTACCCCAGTGATCAATGCCTCAATCTCCTCCACCGCTTACACTATCTCTTGCTCCGCGCATCCCAGGGCCCAGAGAGCGCTCGAAGCCTGTGGCAGATGCACTTAGCCTGCCTCCCCACCCCAAGGATAGAACCTCTGAGTCCAACTGTTCAGCAAGTGTTCCTCAGTATTTGTTACCTCTCTTTCACATGCTGGGGAAGAATGCAAGGCCACCTGGACAGTTGATGCTAAAACCAGACAGAGGCTCATTACACACACAGGCAGATGAGAGCAGAGCTAGTTGAGCAACTCTGGGCAAGGACTTTTCCTTTCTGAGTTTTAGTTTATTCATCTGTAAAGTGGGGCCAATAACAGAATCCAACTCACTGGGTTGTGGTGAGGATGAAATGAGGGATCACCCATAAAGAGCTTAGGACACACATAGAGCATGTTGCTAGCTTTTATTGTTGTGATCATTATTATTAGAATAGTTTATCACCCGATAACATGGTATCGCTCACTGCGCCCACAATCGAGGGAAAGCAGCGAGTGTGCTCTCAAGACTGACTTGGATGTACATCCTACTTTGCTTTGACCTGGACAACAATCATCATACTAGCTGCGGTGTTGAGTGCTTACTAGGTTCTAATTTCTGGGCAAAGTGCTTCTTGGAATTTGTATCAATTAATCCTCACGTCGAAGTAGGCACTTTCTGGATGAGGAAACGAAGACTCGGAGAGGTTAAGCAACTTACCTATGGTGACGCAGCTCAACTAAGTTTTAAGAAGTTTTAAAAACTTTTAGAAAAATCTGCTCTCAAAATTCTGCCTTCTGTCCACTGTAACAAGGAGCTGGATGCCAGCCTCAGGTTTCAGAGCTCCATTAGGCACCTCTCTGTCCCTGACAGCCAGAGACAAAGACTGCAGAGAGAGGGGCCCAGGTTTGATTTCCCAGTGGGCCCAATTCTTTTTTTTTTTTTTGAGACAGAGTCTCACTCTTTTCCCCGGGCTAGAGTGAGTGCCATGGCGTCAGCCTAGCTCACAGCAACCTCAAACTCCTGGGTTCGAGCAATCCTTCTGCCTCAGCCTCCCGAGTAGCTGGGACTACAGGCATGCGCCACTATGCCTGGCTAATTTTTTTCTATATATTTTTAGTTGTTCGATTAATTTCTTTCTATTTTTAGTAGAGACGGGGTCTCACTCTTGCTCAGGCTGGTTTCGAACTCCTGAGCTCAAACAATCCACCCGCCTGGGCCTCCCAGAGTGCTAGGATTACAAGCTTGAGCCACCGCTCCCCACCGATTCTTGATGTTTATTATGTTTATTTAATTTCCACGGAACCCATTGCATGCATGTGTGTGGTGAAGGGAATACAAACCTGGCTTCCAGGCTGGGTGGGGTGACTCACGTCTGTAATCCTAGCACACTCTGGAAGGCCAGGGAGAGAGGATCACTTAAGTTCAGAAGTTCGAAACCAGTCTAAATGAGAGTGAGACCCTGTCTCTACTAAAAAAAATAGAAAAATTAGCTGGTGGTGAGAGCCTGTAATCCCAGCTACTTGGGAGGCTTAGGCAGGATTATTTGAGTCCAGGAGTTTGAAGTTGCTGTGAGCTAGGCTGATGCCACAGCACTCTAGCCCAGGTGACAGAGTGAGACTCTGACTCCCAGAAAACAAACAAACAAACAAACATACCCACCAAAACTGACTTTCAGTTCTGGCTCTGCTGTTGATGGTTAGGGAGAGCTTGAACAAACTATTTCTCTCTGGGCCTTGGCCTGCTCCTTTGGAAAACAAAGAGCTTGTTCTAAATCTGTCCTGTTCAGAATGGTAGCCACAAGTAGCTATTTACAATTAAATTAATTAAAATAAAATAAGAATTCGATTCTTCAGTCAGACTAGCCACATTTCAACTGCTCAGGAGCTACCCGTGACTAGAGGTTACCATATTGAACAGTGCAGATCTGGAACATTTCCATTATTGCAGAGTTCTTTTGTACGGCACTGTCTAGGTGAAAAATGTAGTTGCCTTCAGCTCTGAGATTCTGCAATTTTCAGCCCCGTTTTCAGAAGCCTCAGCAGAGGCTGAAGTTTCCAGGTCCCTTCCATCAGAAATATGTCTCCAGTCTTTCAGACTAAACAGCTCACCTACCTGCTGTTGCTGCTACAGCTGCTGTTGTGATTAGCGTGGCCGCTGCTATCCACGCTGTGACCCAAGGCTTGGTGGTGGCCAGAGCTCTTCGACAGGAAAAAAGTGAAGCAGACGTGTCGAAACTTCTACCCGAGCTGTGAGAGGGAAATCCAGGGGGGGTGTTCCCTCAGAGGAACAATGAGGTCTGTCCTAGGACTCTGACCCCAAGCCAGGGTCCCACCTGATGACTCTGGGATGAGCTCTGGGGCTTTCACGCCTTCCGTCTGATGGCTTCCGGAGGAGCCTGCTAGTCGGAAGGTGGAGGCTTGCCTATCCACCTTCTGACTCCGAGCGTTTTGAACCTGTACCTCTTTTATTAACAAGGGAGAAGCAGGCATCCTAGCCCCCCGCTGACAGCCTGGCCTGTACTTGCACGCATAGTTTCTTCCTTCCTTCCAGGGTCAGGGTGAGAAGCATCCCTCCTGGCCGTGGGACCCGCTGCCTCTCTCGTCCTTGAGGATCCTGCCTTCCGTCTCCTCTGTCCCTCAATGGGCTCTTTCCCCTCCACCCCGACCTTGCTTATGTCTTTATCGCCTTCCCTCTGTCCTAGGACCCTTCAGCGGCTACTCTGCCGTGTTCTCCTTTCACCGGCAAACTTATTGAAAGGGTATTTAGCGGTTGCTCTCTCCACTTCCTCACCTCCCCTGCGCTGTTCAGCAAAGACCCTGCAACTGGCTTCCTTCCTACTGCACCACTGAAACGGCTGTGCCAAGGTTCCCAACGATCTCTGGGTTGCTAAACCCGTACGCCCTTTTCTTAAATAAAACCGCTTTATTATTATAAAAACAAAGTACGAGTATTGTAAAGAATGCAAGCAGTACAAAACACATGAAGTAAAACTTGAGTCTCCCTTCCTTTCCTCTCTTCGCCTGGATCTGTCCCCAAGGTAACTACTGTCTACAGCTTGGGGTGTACGTTTTTCCAGATTCTTCCCCATGCAAATGCAAACACCTTTTCCTTCCTTCTTTCCTTAATGAAAAAGCCATCTTTGCTAGTGATATTGTCCTGCACCCTAACCATGCATCGCAGACCTTTTCTGCATGAGTACATGCAGATCCATCTTCTTCTTTTCAGCGACTACGTAATAATAGTCCACGGCACGGATGTATCATGGTTTATTTGATAATTATCTTATAGATGACTATATGAACATCTTTGGACATAGGTATTTGGGAATTTGTATGAATGTTCCTGCAGCTTAAGTGTAATTTTTTTTGGTAATATCTGTGTGTATCTAAATTTTGATAAATACTACTAAATTGCCCTTCAAAAAGACTGTGCCAATTTACTTTCCTGTCAGGAGTTTATGAAAGTCCTGTTACTCTGTGTATTCACTACAAACACTGTATATGATCAATTTCTTTCCCAATCTGATACTAGGAAATGATACCCCGTTGTTTAATTTGTATTTTCTTGATTGCTGGTCAGGTTGAGTATCTGACTATAGCTATTTGTATTTTTCTCCTATGAATTACTAATTCTTACCTGTTTCCCTTTTGCATTGGATTGTTGTTTTGTCATTGATTTGTAGGAGCTCTTTATATAATTTGGGAGTATTACATTTTAAATATTTGTGAATGAGATTAGCATATTTTCTCCCAGCCTGCTGTATGCTTTTTAACTATTCATGTGAAATGGTTACCATTCAGGTCTCACCTCACTTGGTCTCTAGCTCATTGAATCCCACTGACCCATTCTCTTTTTATTTCCCCCATTTCTCTTGGTCTGTTTTGTTGCTTTATTTCTCAATTCATTCCTCAAATATGATGTTCCTCAAGGTTTTATCTTGGTCCTCTTCTCTTCTCACTCTACCTGCTCTCCTTAGACGAGTCCACCTGCTTCCACGGCGTCAGCTGCCCCCCAACATGCGCCGGGTCTCCCACACCTCTTGTTCCCAGCCAGCTTCCCTCCTGAGCTGCAGACTGATACGCAATTACCTGCTGCATCTCCCCGAGGGCCCACAGATGCTGCAGACTCAACATGTAGAGACCCATCTTGTAGCTTTCCTGACGCACGTCCTTCTCCTGCTGAGGGTTTCCCCACGCACTCCTCTGCCAAGCCGGAGGCGTGCCCACCTCTCACACAGCCTCGCTCTTGCTCTCCTCAGCATGGCTCCTGACTGTTTCCTCCTCCCCATCCTCATGGATGGCGTTAGGCAACATTCATTTGCTCGTGCTGCGACTACAGCAATAGTCACGCAATTGTTGTGGATTCTGGAGCTGGGCTGTCTGAGTTAGGATCCGTTTCCTCATCCCAGACTTTGGGCAAATGATTTACTCTCACTGGGTCTCAGTTTCTTCATCTGTAAAATGGGTATAATGAGAGCACCTACTGCACAAGGTTGTTAAGTGGATTAAATGAGTCTGTATTTATAAAGCACTTAGAATGAGTCTTGGCACTGTTAGCTGCTCCTCCTCCTCCTCCTCTCTCCTTCCCCTCCTCTTCCTCCTCAACCCCTCCTCCTCCTCTCCTAAATGATTTCTGCCTCAAGTCTTTCCCCCTTCAATGTCCCCTCCACTCTGCCACCAGAACAATCTTTCTAAAATGTGAATTTGATCACCTATTTTTATATATATAAACATATGTGTATGTTTATCTATATAGCCCCAAATCTATCAGTGTTAATCATGTCAAAGATACTTAATACGTTTTTGTTGAGCACTGAATGAATTGACAACTAGGGGAAACTGATGTACGTTGGGGCATCACAGTGACATCTAATTTAAAGTAATAATTGTGTTGTCCCAATTTCCCAGGGAATCCTCAGCCTGTGAGCACAAACGAAGTCATATCAATAGCAACAACCCAGGTTGTTCTGGCTCAGACCCCGTTGATCATGTAGGACTTCAGCCCCGTGTAGTGCTCCTCAGGGATTTGGGGGGAGTCTGTTGGGGACGTCTCCCCTGTGCATCTCTGGGATCTGCTGTTGCTGACATGTACCTTGGAGTCACTGCTGAAGGATGGGTGCCCTTGCAGTGCCAGGCCCTGCGTTGTCTATGGTGACCTTTGCAGATCTCTCTGCTAGAAGGTTTCCAAAATCTAACTTTTCTCATTTCTTTGTAGAGATTTTCTGCTCTTCATTGAACTTGGTGGGGACTCTTTGGGGACAATGTTGAACTAGAAGCTGGTCCTCAGCATTACCCGTCCTTTCTCTGGACAGCGGGAGGAGGTCAAGCTCCCTCATTCCTGGCCCCGGATTCCCTTCCCATGAGTGCTCTTCTGGGAGCACCCTGCTTCCTCTTTGAAAATAAGCTTCTGTTGTGCCCTCCCCACTCAGTTCATCAGGAAGGGCTGAACTCCATGCTGGAATTCCTGCTAGAATAGAACATGAGCTCTTCTGCTATAACGAGAACACTGCCCTCATTAAAGTATGTGGGTAAATCTGATCACCAGGAAGGGACTCCTGCCCTTTAGGGTAGGGGCGACTCTATTACCCTGATTACTCCGAGAGCCCCTCATTCCTTCCCCCAACCTTGTTACTGTGTTTGCTAAGGAGAAATTCTCACCAGCTCTCCAGGGCAGAAACTGCTGTTGCAAAACTCTTGGTCCATGCAAAGGCAATGGGATGCAACTCTGCGTGGCCCTGACCCCAAGAGGCCATCCACGGGCTCTGGTTAGAGCCACAGGGTTGCCCAATCGCTGCAGGGGCTCTGACAGTGCCTGTAAGGCAGAGCAGATGAGGACAGTGTGAATGCCTGTCTGGGCCCACAAATTGTGCCCTAGAGCCTGGGCAGGGCAGCTAATTGTCTGTTGCAGAGGGGGGCGCACACTTTTTCTGAAATAGTATTCTCAGAAGCACCACAATTCAGTGCCCAGTGAATGACATGCCACTTGCGTAGCCTTCTTGGGTGGTTCAGGGGACAAGATCTTACACCCCCGCACTCCATAGTTCTCGTAAACTGTCTTTATCAAAGTCTGGCTGAGCGGGCACTGCACAGAGAGTCTCCTGAACTCAGCCCCTCCCTCCAGGCACTCACAACATAGGACAGGTCACCACAGTGGTTGGTAGTGGAGGACAAAGAGGCCCAAGTCCCCTCCCTGTGCCTCGTCCCCTGCCCACCAAATCCAGACACCCTGGGAGCAACTGGAACTCTCCCACACTGCTGGTGGGAAGGTGCAACATAGAACCTCTCTGGGAAAGAGTTCAGTAGTTTCTTACATGTTAAACACGTACCTGTCACAAGACCCAGCCATTTCATTTCTAGGTATTTGCCCAAGAGAAATAAGTGTATGTCTACACAAAGGTTTGTCCACAGATGGTCACAAGAATCTTATTTGTTATAGCCCCAAACTGGAAACAACCCAAATGCCCAACAATAGGTGAATGCATAAAAAAAATTGGCATATCCATACAGTGGAATTCTACTCAATAATAAAATATATTGTTAGTATATATAATACGACAACATGGGTGAATCTCAAAATAATTATGCTGAGCGAAAGAAGGCAGGCAGTAACGAGTATATACCATATGATTCCATTTATATAAATTCTAGAAAATGTACATTAGTCGATGGTCCCTGGAAAGACACCAGTGGTTGCCGGGGTATGGATGGAGGGGCAGATGGAGGGAGATTACACTGGGGCAGGAGGAAACTTTGTGGCTGATGAATGTTTATTATCGTGAGGATGGAGATGATTTCATGGGTGTATGTTAAGTTAAACTCATCCAATTGTATACTTTATGTGATGTTTATTATGTCAATAGTCCCTCAGTAATACTGTTAAAGATAAAGCAAAACAGGCTGGGTGCAAGGTGGCTCACGCCTGTAATCCTAGCATTCTGGGAGGCTGAAGTGGGAGGATCATTTGAGGCCAGGAGTTGGAGACCAGCCTGAGAAAGAGGAAGACCCCATCTTTACAAAAAAATAGAAAAATTTTCCAGGCATGGTGGTGCATGTCTGTAGTCCCAGCTACTTGGGAGACTGAGGCAGGAGGATTGCTTGAGCCCAAGAATTTGAGTTGGCGGTGAGCTATGATGACGCTACTGCTCTCTAGCTGGGGCGACAGAACAAGACTCTGTCTCCAAAAAAAAAAAAAAAAAAAAAAGAAAGAAAGAAAGAAAGAAAAGGAAAAAAACGCCAAAATAAAACAAAACAAATACAGACCTCTGAAGCAGATTCCAGACAGGAAGCTGCTGAGAACCCAAGACCCTGCAGGCTTTGCTCCTCACGTATTGGGAAAGGTGGGAACCACAGCAGAGGAGGGGAGTGCAGAGGAGAGAGGTTGGAGCTGCAGGGGTCTTGCTCACAGCATGTGTTTGCTGTGCTCAAAGTCCCTCAAAGGGGCTTTAGAAGGGATGGAGCCCAACTTTCTTAAGGCAGAGAAAAAGCCTCGAGAGCCGAGGGCTATGCCAAATCACCCATCAGGGTAGACGCAGGGCTGGGACCTGTCTCCTGCCTGCCAGGCTGGCTCTTCCCTCTCCCCACGCTGCAGTCTGCCTGCACAAGGGCTGTCGTTTTGGATCACCAGCTTCTAGAAGGTAGGACTGGACAGAATAGAGGGCCGGGGAGAGCCGAGGGCAGGAGTGGATTGGGTGGGGTGGCTGGGTGGCTAGTCCCGGGCTGGTGTGGTCAGGTGACCCGGGCAGCCACTCCCTGGGCGCAGGGCGGGCAGCAGCACTCTCTCTTCTTGTAATCTGCAGAGCAGGCGTGGCAGAGCAGGTCTCCGCAGAGTCTGGGGAGCAGAGACAAGGAAGACAGAGGCCTCTGCAGCTGGGGTCATGGAATTCCAGCACCTTCAGGTCCCCCTCAGATGCCAGTTTCTCATGTCCCAGCAGAATGGCCCTTGGTCTGTGTCAGGGGGTCTCCCCTCTCCTGAAGGTCTCCTGATACTCGAGCCCCCCAGAGCCTCCACCTCCGATGCCAGCTTCTCCAGGTGGTTCCCTTTCCTCTCTTGCTGGTTGTCCCGCCCCCATGATCACAGAGGAAGGTGGGGAGCAGCTTCTCCTGCGTGGGATCTCTCTTCCCAGACGAGGAGGGGCCCATTCATCAGTTTGTTCCTTGAAGAGTTACACTGTCCCGCCCTGCAGAGCCCCCTTCTCATCTGACCCCCTTCTGCTGTTCTGTTTCGTGACTCTGCTTAGTGCTGGAAGCCAGACACGGTAAACTGAGTCGCCAGCTTTCAGTGGCCTCTCATGAACCCCCAGTTCCCATGTCCCCCCTTCCCTGGGTGGGAAGGGGGCTGTGAGCTGGTGGAAGTTGGAATATGCCAGAGGAAGAATTCTGTGCCCTCCTCATTACCTGCACGGATACCTCCGAGACAGTCGGCCAAACACCTTGCCGCAGCCCACACAGCGCCCAGCGGCCATGGAAGACAGATGTTGGAGCCTCTGCCACTGGTGGTCCTTCTCCCTGGTGGGAGGATGGAGGGGGAGAGACACACACATAGACAGAGACAGGAAGGTAGAAAGGGGGAAACGACCCGGATAGAGAGACAGAAAGGGACAGCAAGGGAAACACAGAGATGACAAGAGGAAGAGAGAGCAAGTGTCAGAGGGAGTCACACACAGACACACAGAGAGACAAAAAGAGACAGAGAGACAGAGAAACAAGGACAGAGATGCAGAAGGACAGAGATACAGCAATGGAGAGAGACTCAAAGAGGGACAGAGAAAGACAGTCACTCAGAGAGAGAGAGGAAGCCAGGGAGTTGGCAAGGGTGACAGGGAGAGACACATGGAGAAGGAGAAAGAGCCATGTAGAGGGAGAGAGAGACACAGAGACAGAGATGCAGAGACAGAGAATAAAGAGACAGAGAGAGACAAATATAGAGACAGTGAGAGGCACACGAAAGAGATCAGGATGGTGACATTCAAGTCCACTTTGCCCAATGTAACCTTGACTCCCATTCTGAAATGCAATGACGCCAGCATCCCTTCCTTTCAACTCTCCTTCCTCCACCTCCTAACTTGTCATCTATTCCCACAGCATCCAACATGCTAGCCACTAGCCACAGGTGGCTATTTAAACTTTAATTGAAATTAAACAACATGAAAACTTCAGTTCTTCAGTCACACCAGCTCAATCTCTACATGTGACTAGTAGCTACCACACAGGACAGCACAAGTGTGGAATATCTCCATCTTCATAGAACATTCTATTGGATTCTATTCTATACTTAATATTGTTTATGTGGTAACATCATGTTCTGCAATTATAATTGCCTTCTGTCATTGGAAAAAACCAATAAATAGTATTTACATTATTAGATAATATACACACATTGCTTCCCAAAGAGCTAAAATGTCTTCTAAATAGTTCCCTTCTTGGAAGGCTTTTGTTTTTCTAGGAGTTTCTAATGTCCTTCCTTTGTTACTTGCATTACTTACTTTTAATATATTACTTTTCCCCCAATTCTTCACCATGTTAAGTATTTTGGTGATTCGCCTTCTCCCAGAGATCTTCCTTGAGGGCCCTTGATATTAATACTTCTGCTTCAATCTAGGTTGACTGCCCCTGGGCTTGCCGCCCACTTGTCATTTTGGGAATTCCCTTTTATTCTCTCCTAGGCTAGAGCTATTGTTTCCTGAATTCCACATCTTCTCCTTTCTTGGCTTACTTCCTTGTTTTTCTGGAGCACATCCTCAACTAACTTCCTAAGAAAGGCTGTGTGGGAGATGAATTTTCAGAAACCTGTCTCTCTGAAAATATCTTTACCCCATCACCTTCCCCACTTAATTCATAGTTTGGACATGGAATTCTACGACAAAAGTCAGCTTTTCTCAGAACTTAAAAAGTATTGCACCATGGACTCTTGACATGAGTTGGATTTGGCTTCTTTTATAAGTGACCTGTCTTTTCCTACAGACAATTTTAGGATATTCTCCTTATCTTTACTGAAGTTTCACAGTGATGTATCTAGGTCTGGGTTTTGATTGTTTTGTTTTTCATTTTTTGTGCTGGTCACTCAGTGAAATCTTTATATCTGAAGATCAGTGTCCATTAGAGCTGGGACATTCTCTCACATTTTTTTCTTTGTTATATTTTATTTGATAAGCTCCTCAATTTTATTTTCTTTCTATGGAACCTCTTTCACTGGGAGAGGAACTCCCAGACTGATTCTTTATGTCCCTGATTTTTTCTCTCATTACTTCCATCTCTGCTTTTTATTCTACTTTCTGAGAGACTGCTTCATCTTTCTCTTCCAATCCTTGTAGTGAATTAAAAAAATTCAGTGATCATATTTTTAATTTCCAAGAACGTTTCTCATCTCTTGACAGTTGTTTTTCACAGCATCTTATTTCATGGAAGACAGATGTTTTTGTTTCTTTGTTTATTTTCAAATATCCCTTTTGTGTTCTAGACTCTCCTCAAATGTCTGGGGATTCTGGGTTGCCATTTCGTGTTTGAAAAAGAGGCAGTAAAAGCTGATAGGAGCTCTGAGTAGTGGAAGAATATGGTTGACTGGTGGCTTCCCTTTAGGGTGAACTAGGCAGGGAGCTACCTGCTACATCGGACTTTCAAATGTCAGGACAAACTAGTCTTTTATTTGGGACATCACCTAAATTTCTTTAGAGAAGGACCTTTTCATCATTTGCCTGGGAGATAGGCCCCTGACTGCCAGATATCCTGCAGGCCTCTATGCAATTTATATGCTGTGTGTCCTTGGGGACCAAGTCAGCCTCTCTGACCCTCAGTTTCCTCATCTGTAAAAAATGGGCATACCAGCAGGGGTCAGCTAAAATAAGGAGATGAGTTAGCATATATAAAAGGTTTAGAAGCCTGCTTAAGGGTTGCTAGTAGCATGGAATTTTCATGCCCTGCCCTCTACATCCCTTCCATCCCCCCTCCTGCTCCCCCACCCTATTGTCCCCGTCCTTACTGAATCAGTTCCAACACCCGCCTCTTCATGGCCTGGACCAGGTCCCGCTGGCCTCCAAGCTCCTCCTGGTACATGGCATCCCTCCTCTCAGCCTCCTGCTGCTTCTGCTCCAGCTGTGCCTGCAGCTGGGCTCTGTCCTCCTGACACCTGGGCACAGAAGGAAGAGCAAGCCACGAGGCGGGGAGCTCAGCACTTGTGACTGAGCTAGGCTGGGCCTCTGCCTGGCAGGGGTCCCCGCAAGGGAAACTGGTGATGCTCCCTGCAGCTCAAGTCCACACACAAACACAGAACACATATACAGCATAATACACAATGCAACACACGCCTAACACAGACAACACACACACAGCACAGCATGCAGCACAATACACATAGCACGCGACACAGGACACAACATACACATAAGGCATATATACAATGCAACACACATGTACAATATAACACAGTGTGCGTACAGTGCACCCATGTGTACACGCACAGACAATGCACACACCACACACCAAGCTGAGCACTGTGTGAGGTCTGGCACCTACATGCTGACTCCTCACCAACCATTCAGAGAAATGACAAACGAAAACAGGGCCAAGCCTTGAGTGCCCCTTTAGAGGGAATGAGTTGACATTTCCACTTTTCTCTTTGTTTTTCTTCTTTTCTATTTTTTTTTTAAATTTCCATTTTAAAATGTGATTTTCTTTAGAGGTGTATTCCGGATCATGGCGGCTCTCTGGAGGGAAGGAGGCTGCCCGGCAACCCAGGCTGGATGGGTTGTGCCTGGCTGGAAGCAGCTGTGTGTGGAGAGGAAGCAGCGTAGGATCTGGGGGGACTTTTTGCTTTGAAATATTTTCAAAAGTTATGTTACATTGTCTCTTCAATTAAAGAAAGTAAAATGAAAAATATGGCTTTCTTAAAATTTTGTTTTAGTTTTGGCCTTGGAAGCTCCTCAGCTCTATTCTTTTCTTTTTGTCTTTAGTGGTTTTTGAGAAGGTTCCAAGAAGTCTAGTAGACAAGACATAAAGAGGTCCCAGCCCCGGGTCCCAGCCTCTTACACCACGGCTCGGTGGGGAGGGCGCTGTGACGGCGGGCGGGCACCGGTGGGAGTCCCTGCGCTCTGGGCATGTGCATGTGTGTGTATGTGTGTGCACATGCGTGTGTGTGCAAGTGCCCTTGGGCACGAGCGTGTTTGAGGGGAAGAGGCTTGCAACAGGCTTGACAATGAATCAAGCAACTGCTTTTGAAAACACTGCCATTTAGCATGCTGCAGGGAAGAAAGTTGCGGGGCTCATGAAATGGAAGCGGCAGGAGTAGCCACTGACCTTCCAAAAGGGCCAGTCACTGCAGCCTTGAGAGCGTTCTGGTGCTCAGGCGTGGATCAGGGCCAGGCTTTGACTTTTAATGAACATTCTAGTCTTCAGCCTCCTCATTTCTTAGCTGCTGGCTTTAATTTTCCTGAGCCAGTTTACTTGCCCAGTGATCCCGGGTCTTTATGGGACCAGTGGGGTGCATGTGTGTGTCTTTGGGGTGGGAGGGAATACTTACTTGGCATCTACTGTGTGCCAGGGGCTGTTTTGGTTCCAGGAATAGAGCAGTGCCTACGCTCCTGTGCACGTGACAGCGAGTTTGGGGCGGTGGTCAAAGCAAGTGATAGACCGATAAAATAATTAAACTCAGTGTTATGACAGTGACAAAGGCGGGCTTGAGATAGAGACCAGAGAAGGCGTGCAGGGACGGCTTCCCAGACAAGGTGACACGTGCGCAGACCTGAAAGATGAGAAGTCAGCCGTGTGGAGCCAGGCAGGGCGCATGCAGAAGGCTGCCAGTTGGAAAGGGCTGGGCTGGTTTGAGGAACTGAAAGAAGACCAGAAATCTGGAAGGCCATGCAGGGCAGAGGGGAGCGGGGAAGGCAAGAGAGGAGGGGGGAGGCGGCAGGGCCTGCTCTGTCCTCCAGTGGCACAGGAGGAGTGAATGTTAATCTCAGTGCAACAGGAAGCCACTGGAGTGTTTAAGCAGGGGGTGACAGATGCTCCGAGTGCAGGAGAGGACAGGGAAGGAATTAGTTTAATGGCAGCTACTATATGTCAGGTACTGATCCTAGTGTTTTGTAGCTTTGTTCATGTGGTTTTCACAATGTGATGAGACAGGTAATACGATCCTCATTTTACAAGAGAGAAAAGTAGAGCCTCAGAGAGGGAATGGCACTTGTCCAGGGTCACACAGTTTGATCAGTGGAAGAAGCAGAAATCTGGACACAGGCTTGTTCAGCTTTTAACTTCTGCTTCCCCACGTCTCCATCCACACAGGGCCCTGATCACCAGCGATCTCTGGCACTAGTGCCAAGTGGGCAGCAGGTAGGAGAGAGCGATGGGTCCCCGTAATCCCTGTGGGCCTTGGAGGAGCTCAGTGCTGCCGTCCATGGGGTGGGGGAGATGTGGTGTTGCCTAATTCCCCATCCTGAGGACCGCTTTGATTTGCGTCAGTCCTAATCTCCTTTGCTTGGCAGTCTCACCCAGGGGCAGAGGAAACCCCCTGCTTGGACAGATGGCCCTGCAGAGCATCTGTGCTGGGAGAAGGAACCTTAGCAATCACGTCATCTGCTTTTGCTAACTGGGGACCTGAGGCCCAGAGAGGGGAGGCCACTGTCTCAGAGGCCTGCAGCCAGAGAGCCAGGAAGTGGGTGTTGGAACTATGTCTCAGTCCAAGTCCATTTTCATAGCCCTGCAGGTCTGCCCCGGTGCTGCCTCCTCCAGGGTCAGCTGCCGCTCGCCTCTGCCTTTCCTGGGCCCTGTGTGGGGGCCTTCACTGTCCCCCCTCAGTTTGTCCTCCAAACTACAGCCTGAGCGAGCCCTTTGAACACCAATGTCAAACTGAGAGACTCACCTGCTGCAACCCTGCCCCAGCCTCCCGTGGCATGGAGAAGAATCCCAGAGTCTCACTCGGCCTTCAGGGCCCCTGGCTACTGCTCGGTCCCTCTCTCTCCTGCTCAGAGGCTCCCGAAGCGTCCGGCCTGCCTGTCCTCAAGCCCACATCTTTTGGGCCTTCGTCTCTGCCGTTCTCCTGGCCAACAGTGCCCCTCCCTAGACATTCACATGGTCCCCTCTCTTGCATGGTTGGGTTTTCTGCTCAGATGTCACCTCCTTGGAGAGGCCTTTCTGGAGTCTGAATGACTATCCTGCCTTTATCCCTTTCCCTGGCTGTATTTTTCTCCAGAGCATCTACTACCTGACATTTATTTCTATTTGTTTATCTATCGTCTGTCTCCCAGCGCATGTAGGGCAGACTGCGCCTGTTTTATTCATGGTTGTACACTCCCCGCCCCACTGCCCCACTCACGGCCATAGTAGAGGCACGATAAGTATTGTTGACAGAATGAATGGGCCCTGTGGCACTCTTGTTCACTGTGGCGAGATGCTCGTCACCAGCTGGAAGCCCAGGGTCCCTTTTCCTGGGAGTGAGTGTCGTCCTTATCTCCCTGGATCCCAGGAGTCAGGGGAGCATGTTCTCTTCCCAGCCTCAGGGGCAGCTGTATTCACATTCTGACGCTTCCCAAATCCGTCTCCTGCCCCTACTTCCTTCCTGAACCCCACACCCGACTGCTTACCCTGCGACCCCACTCAGGTGTCTAACAGGTGCCTCAAACTTGACATGTCTGAATCTGCCACAAACCTGCCCTCCCACAGCCTCCCCGCCTTGGTTAACAGTGACTCAGCTTTCCACTTGATCAGGTAGAAAATCCGGGTCATTCTTGACTTCTGTCTTTCTCTTAGACCCACATCCAATCCCTCAGGAAGCCCCACTCTGGAATTTATCCAGCACCCAGCAGCTTCTCCTCCCTCCGTTGCCTCCAGCCCAGTCAGGCCCCTTTGCTCTCCCCTGCACTGCGGCAGCAGCCTCCTCCCTGGGCTCCTCGCACCTAGCTTGCTTGCCTGAAGGCTGGCTCTGCAGGGCCTTTTAAAACACAAGTCAGTCTGGAACAGGCCAATCTATAGAGACAGAAAGTGAACTCGTGGTTGCCTATGGCTGGGGAGGGTCGGGGGTGGGGGGCAGTGACTGCTAATGGGTACAGGATTTCTCTTTGGGTTGATGAAAATGTTCTGAAATTGATTGTGGTACTCTGTACTTCACAGTACTCTGAATATACTAAAGACCTTGAATTGTTAAAAATTTGAAAAGCATATATACGTATATTTGGCATTAAAACAACCTCAGATCATGTCCCTCCTCTGCTCAGAACTTTCAATAGCTCCCATCTTACTCTAAGTCAAAGCCAAGGTCCTTTCAATGACCCACCAAGCTCTCCCTAACCATTGCCTGACCTTTTTCTACATCGTCTCCCTCCTTCACTCCACTAGGGCCAGAATGGTCCCCCGATGTTTCCAGAACCTGCTATGCCCATTCCCACCTCAGGGCTTTTGCTCTTGCTGTTTCCTCTGCTTGGAACATCTTCAAATGTCGCACTCCTCACTCAGTAAAGACTTGGGCCTTTACTTAAACAACATCTTTTCAGGGAGGCCTTGCCTGGCCATGCCACCTTATTTAAAATATCATCCCTGAGATAAATTCAGCAAGAGGATATAACAATTGTGAATATATATGTGGCAGATATCAGGGAACCCAGATATAGAAAGCACATATTATTAGAGGTAAAGAGAGACAGACCCTAATACAATGATAGTCGACTTCAACATCCCACTTTCAGTGCTAGACAGATGATCTAGACAGAAAATAACAAAGAAACATCAGACTTAAATTGTCCTATAGACCAAATGGACCAGATAGACATTTACATAGCATTTCATCCAACAGCTACAGAATATACATTCTTCTCATCAGCACATGGAACATTCTCCAGGATAGACAACATGTGAGGTCACAAAACAAGTCTCAACAAATTTAAGAAAATTGAGATTGTAGCAAGTATCTCCTCAGAGTACAATGGACTAAAACTAGAAATCAGGAACAAGAAGAGCTCTGGAAACTGTACAACAACAGAAATTAAACAATATGCTCCTGAACACTCAATGGTTATATGAAGAAATTATTATAAAAAGCTATTCCAATAATTTTGTGAAACAAATGAAAATGGAAACATAATATACCAAAACCCGCGGCATACAGCAAAAGCAGTAGTAAGAGGGAAGCTTATAGCAATAAACACTCCCACCGGAAAAGCAGAAAGATTTCTTGCATCTCAAGGGACTAGAAAAGCAGGAACAAACCAAACCCAAAATTAGTAGAAGGAAAGAAATAATAAAGATCAGAACAGAACTAAACAAAATAGAGACCAAAAAAAAAAAAATACAACTGATACCACAGAAATACAAAGGATCATTGGAGATTATTATGAACAATTATATACTAATAAATTGGAAAAACTAGAGGAAATTGATAAATTTCTGAATGTGTATAACTTACCAAGATTAAACCTAGAAGAAATAGGAAACCTGAACAGACCAACTATGAGTAATAAGAATGAATCAGTAATAAAAAGCTTCCAAACAAACAAACAAACAAAGCCCAGGACCACATGGCTTTAATTCTGAATCCTATCAAACTTTTAAAGAATGAACACCAATTCTTCTCAAACTATTACAAAAAATTGAAGTGCATGGAATTGTCCCTAATTCATTCTATAAGGCCAGCATTATCCTAATGCTAACCTCAGACAAGGACATAACAGAAAAAAAAATTATAGGCCAATATTCCTGATGAATATAGTTGCAAAAATCCTCAAATGAATATTAGCAAACTGAATTCAGCAGCACATTAAAAAGATAGTATATCATGATCAAGTGGGATTTATCCCAGAAATGCAAGGATGGTTCAACAAATGCAAATCAATAAATGTGATACATCTCACCACCAGAATGAAGGACAAAAACCATATGATCATTTCAATAGATGTAGACAAAGCATTTCATAAAATTCAATATCCCTTCATGATAAAAACTCTTAACAAATTACGCAAACCCACAGTTAACATCATACCGAACAGGGTAAAGTTGAAAGCCTTTCTTCTAAGAACTGGAACAAGATAAGAATGCCCACTTTCACCACTCTTATTCAACATAGTACTGAGAATCCTACCCAGATAAATTAGGCAAGAAAAAGAAATAAAAAGCATCAAAACTGGAAAAAAAGAGGTCAAAATTTCTCTCTTTGTAGACAACTTGAATTTTTATATAGAAAAACCTAAAAGCTCCATCAAAAATCTCTCAAAACTCAAACAAATTCAATAATGTTGCAAAGCACAAAATGAACACACAAAAATCAGTAGCATTTCTGCATATTGATGATGAACTAGCTGAAAAAGAAATTGAGAAAGCAATCCCATTTACAATAGCTAAAAAATTAAAATATTTCAGAATAAATTTAATTAAGGAGGTGAAAGATCTCTACAATGAAAACTCAAAATACTGATGAAAGAAATGAAATGGGACACAAAAAAGGAAAAGACATCCCATGCTCATGGATTGGAAGAATTAATATTGTTAAAATGACCATGCTGCCCAAAGAAATTTCCAAATTCAATGCAATCTCTATCAAAATATCAATGACATTCTTTATAGAAATAGAAAAAATAATCCTAAAATTCACATAGAGCCACAAAAGACCTTGAATAGCTAAAATAATACTGAGTAAAAAGAACAAAGCTGGACATACCACACTATCTGACTTCAAAATATACCACAAAGCTATAGTAACCCAAAAAGCATAGTATTGGTATAAAAACAGACACATAGATCAGTGGAACAAAACAGAGAATCCAGAAGTACATGCATTTATTTAAAGCCAACTGATTTTAAACAAAGGCACCAAGAACACACATTGGGAAAAGAATGATCTCTTTAATAAATTGTGCTGGGAAAATTGTCTATCCATAGTCAGAAGAATGAAACTAGACTCCTATCTCTTGCCATATACAAAAGTCAAATCAAAATGGACTAAAGACTTGAAATTACGTAACTACTAGAAGAAAAGATAGGAGAAATGCTTTAGTACATTGGTCTAGGCAAAGATTTTATGGGTAAGACTTCGAAGGTACAGACAGCAAAACCAAAAATAGACAATGAAGGGGGTTAAAATGGAAGACTAGAAGCAGCCTGCACAATGCTGCTCTTGTGAAGAGGATCAAAAATGGCGAATGGATATTCACTTTTGGATTGACTATCTAAGAGAGAGCACTGGGTATCAACACAGAGGTGGCAGGAGTGAAGCGAAGAAGAGAGAAGTGGGACGACTTGCTCAGCAGGATTGAGAGGTACTTGGGGAAGATGCCCACACATGGGAAAAGGACAGAGGAGAGACCCCTGGGGCTCCACGCTTCCCCTGAAGACAATACAACTGGGCCTGTGGGAGGATCCCCCCACCGCAGCAGGCCTGCGGACTGATACAGAGACCTGCCTGGAGGCAGTATGGTGGCATTGCTCTTGAGAGAAGGCACAGCTGGCTTGCGAGCCCTGGGTGCTGCTGCTGGTGTCATTGTGACATCCCAGCCCCAGAGCACTATGTCTACGCAGGGGTCAGACCCATAGCTGCTACCTACCCTTTTCCCCTACTGGGTGGGCAGGAAGTGCGGAGTCCTGGTGCTTATGCATGCCCCATGGGCATCTGCTGTTTGCTTCGACCACTGCCTCTGGGGGATCTGAATGGAGTAGGAGACTATGGAACCAGTGCCCACTGCTCTGGCCTGAGTGACCCTGCTCAGCCACATCTCCCGTGGGACCTCAGTGGAGCATGTGCTTGTAGCTTCACCCCATTCTGCACATGCGCCTTATTCCACAGGCCCACCCTGCTCAGCACATGTACCTTGCCCCACAGTCCCGCCCTGCCACAGTGGCCCTGTGATAACCACATGGAATTGTGGGAGACACAGCAGAGCAGCAGGCTTAAAGGTTTACAATGCATCTGTCTCTCTCCTGCATGTTCAAGCTTCTTGAATAGGACTCAAGCATGTCATCGAGGGGCCCATGCCTATCTTCTCCAAGCAACAGAGGTCCCGAAGGAGGACAACAGGTGTTTGGTAAAGCTATCTGTTTTGTGCTGAGAGAAGAAGCTCAAGACAAGAAGCAACCAACATAAGAACTCTGGCAACATGAAATAGCGGGCTGTCTTGACACCCCCAAAGGATCAAAAGAGCTCTCCAATAATGAACTCTAACCAAAAAAAAAAAAAAATCAATATGACAGGTATGGAATTCAGATTATAAATGGCAAGTAAAATAAATGGGATTGAGGAGAAGATAGAAGACCAACGCAAGGAAACTTAAAAAATTATTCAGGACAGGAATGAAAAATTCAACGAAGACATAGATAACATAAGAAAAGATATAACAGAACTTAAAGAAATGGAAGTGTTATTTAGGGAATTTCAAAATATATCAGAAAGTTTAAGCAACAGACTAGACCAAGCAGAAGAAAGAATTTCAGAGCTTGAAGACAAGGCTTTTGAATTAACACAGTCAGTCAAAAATGTAGAAAAAAGAATAAAGAAGAGTGAACCATCACTGTGAGAAATCTGGGACTATGTAAAACAAGCTAATATAAGAATCATAGGTATCCCTCCGGGAGAAGAAGACAAAGCAAAAAGCATGGAAAACCTATTTGAGGGAATAATTGAGTAAAACTTCCCTGGTATTGCTGGAGATTTAGATATCCAGATACAAGAGCATCATTGAACACCTGGAAGATTCATAGCAAATAGGATACTACCAAGGCACATAGTCATCATTCTGTCCAATGTCTACATGAAAGGGAAAATCCTATGAGCTGCAAGACAAAAGCAACAAGTTACTTTCAAAGTAAAACCCATCAGACTAACAGCAAACTTCTCAGCAGAGACTTTACAAGTCAGAAAGAATTGGGTCCCATTTTCAGTCTTCTTAAACTGAATAACTGCCAGCCAAGGATTTTGTATCCTGCAAAGGTAAGTTTCATAAATGAAGGAGAAATAAAGCCTTTCCTAGGCAAGTACACACTATGGCAATTTGTCACTACTAGATCTGCCCTACAGGAAATGCTTAAAAGTGCTCTATACATGGAATAGAACAATCAATCCCCACCAGTGTAAAAACACCTGAAAGTTAAAGTTCACAACACTTAAAAAAAGTAACACAAGGGAGAAAACACGGCAACTAGGTATCATTCAACATAACAAACAGAACAGTATCTCTATATCAATGCTAACATTGAACATAAACGGTCTTAACACTCTACTTAAAAGATATAGGCTGGCTGAATGGATGAAAAAACACAACCCAAATGTATGTTGTCTTCAAGAAACCTATCTAACTTGCAAGGAGTCTCATAGATTCAAGATACAGGGATGGAAAAAAATATTCCACACAAATGGAAGCCAACGGTGAGCAGAAGTAGCAATTCTCATATCAGCTAAAATAGACTTTAAATGAACAATGGTACAAAAAGACAAAGATCATCATTATATAATGATAAAGGAAGAAATTCAGCAAAAAGATATATTATGTGTGTGTGTGTGTGTGTGTGTGTGTATGCACCTGCTGCTGAATGATCCTTGTGTCAATGATGAAATTAAGATGGAAATCAAATAAAAAATTTTTTGGATTGAACAACATAGATAACATAAGCTTCCTAAATCTATGAGATACAGAAAGAGCAGTGCTAAGGAGGAAGTTCATAGCCTTAAATGCTTCCATCTGTCATTTTACAGAAAGACCACAAATTAATGACCTAATCTTACCTTAAGGAACTAGAAAAAGAAGAACAAACCAAACCCAAATCTAGCAGAAGACAGGAAATAACAAAGCTCAGAGCAGAACTAAATGAAATGGAAACAAACAAATAAAAAAAAATACAAAGAATCAAGGAAACAAAAAGTTGGTTCTTTGAAAAGATTAACAAAATCGATAGACCACTAGCTAGATTAACCAGAAATAGAAGAGAAAGGACTAAAATAAGGTCAATCAGAAATGAAAAAGAAGACATTCCAACTGATACAACAGAAATACAAAATATCATTCATGACTGCTATAAAACCTCTCTGTATACAAACTAGAATATCTAGAAGAAATGTATAAATTTGTGGACACACACAACCTCCCAAGCTTGAATCAGGAAGAAACTGAAATCCTAACAGACTAATAACAAGCAGCAAGGTTGAACAAATAATAAAAAGTCTCCCCCCTCAAAAAAAGCCCCATACCAGATGGATTCACAGCTAAATTCTACCAGACATACAAGAAGGAACCAGCACCCATTCTACTGAAACTTTTCTATAACATCAAGAAGGAGGGAATCTTCCCTAACTCATTTTACAAAGCCAGTGTCGACCTGCTACCAAAGCTAGGAAAGAACACAACAAATAAGAAAAACTATAAACCAATATCTCTTATGAACACAGATGCAAAAATTCTCAACAAAATACCAGCAAACCAATTCCAACAGCACATCAAAAAGATAATTCACCATGATCATGTGGATTTCATCCCAGGGATACAAGGATGATTTCACATAAGCAAATCAATAAACGTGACTCATCACATAAACAGAAGCAAAAACAAAGACCACATGATTATCTCTGTAGATGCAGAAATAGCATTTGATGAAATCCAGCATCCCTTCATGATAAAATCCCTCAACAAACTGGGCATAGAAAGTACATACCTAAATATAATAAAAGCCATATATGACAAACCCACAGCCAACATCATACTGAATAGAGAAAAGTTGAAAGTATTCTCTCTAAGACCTGAAACAAGACAAGGATGTCCATTGTCACCACTTGTATTCAACATAGTACTGGAAGTCATTGCCAGAGCAATCGGGCAAGAGAAAGAAATAAAGGGCATCCAACTCATGAAAGAGGAGGTCAAACTATCCTTATTTGCCAATGATATGATCTTATATATAGAAAACCCTAAAGACTCCACCAAAAGACTCCTAGAACTGATAAATAAATTAAGTAGTCTCAGGATACAAAATCAATGTACACAAATCAGTAGCATTTCTATATACTGTCATCATGCTCTATATAATAATGGTCAAGCTGAGAGTTAAATTGAGAACTCAATATCATTTACAATAGCTACAAAGAAAATAATATGCCTAGTAATATACTTAACGAAGGTGGCGAAAGATGTCTACAAGGAGAACTACAAAATACTGAGGAAAAAAATCACAGATGACACAAATAGATGGAAAACATTCCATGCTCATGGTTTGGAAGACTAAACATTGTTAAAATGCCCATACTGTCCAAAGTGATTTATAGATTCAACGTAATTTCTATCAAAATACCAAGGGAATTTTTCACAGATCTAGAAAAAATAATCCTGAACTTCATATAGAACCAAAAAAGAGGTCAAATAGCCAAAGAAATCCTAAGTGAAAAGAACAAATCTAGAGGCATCACATTACCTGACTTCAATTATACTACAAGGCTATAGTAATTAGAACAGCGTGGTACTGGTATAAAGGGAGACACAGAGACCAATAGAATAGGATAGAGAACCCTGAAATAAAACCATATAGCTATGACCAATTCATTTTCTACAGAGAAGACAGAAACACTGGGGAAAAACACCCTATTCTATAAATGGTGCTGGGAAAACTGGATAGCCACATTCAGAAGAACGAAACTAATCTCTGTCTCTCATCATATATAAAAATGAACTCAAGATGGATTAAAGACTTAAAAGTAAGACCTGAAACCATAAAAATTCTAGAAGAAAACATAGGAAAAACTCTTCTAGACATTGGCCTAGGCAAAGAATTTATGAGTAAAACCCCAAAAGCAAATATAGCAGCAACAATAATAACAACAAAATGAGACTTAATTAAACTTAAAAATTTCTACACAACAAAGGAAGTAATAAACAGAGTAAACAGACAACTTACAGAATAGGAGGAAATATTTGGAAACTATATCTGACAAAGGGCTAATACCCACAATCTACAAAGAACTCAAACAAATCAATAAGAAAAAAACAAATAACACCATCTAAAAGTGGGCAAAAGCATGACCACAGTTTTCTCAAAAGAAGATAGACAAATGGCCAAAAATCGTATGACAAAATGCACAACGACACTAATTTTCAGGGAAATGCAAATTAAAATCACAAAGAGATACCACCTTACCTCTGTCAGAGTGGCTATTAATATTATTATTATTATTTTTTTGAGATGGGATCTTGCTCTGTCTCCCTGGCTAGAGCGCAGTGACATCATCATAGCTCACTACAGCCTCAAACTCCTGGGCTCAAGCGATCCTCTTGCCTCAGCCTCCCGGGTAGCTGGGACTACAGGTGTGTACCACCATGTTTGGCTAATTTATCTATTTTTTATTGAGATGGGGTCTCACTCTTGCTTAGGCTGGTCTTGAACTCCTGGCCTCAAGCAATCCTCCTACCTTGGCCTCCCAAAGTGCTAGGATTAAGATGCACACCGCTGTGATCAGCCCAGAATGGCTTTTATTATAAAGTAAAAAACAATCGATTTTGGTATGGATTTGGTGAAAAGGGAATGCTTATACACTGTTGGTGGGAATGTAAACTAGTAAAACTGCTATGGGAAGCAGTATGGAGATTCTTCAAAGAACTACAAGTAGACCTACTATTCATTTCTGCAACCCCACCACTGGGTATCTATGCAAAGGAAAAGAAGTCATTTTATAATAAAGACACCTGCACTCAAATGTTTATGGCAGCACAATTCACAATTGCAAAGATATGGAACCAACCTAAGTGTCCGTAAACTGATGAGCGGATAAATAAAATGTGGAGTATATATACCATGGAGTACTACTCAGCCATAAAAAGGAATGAAATAATGTCTTTTGCAGTAACTTGAATGGAACTGGAGACCATTATCCAAAGTGAAGTATCTCTGGAATGAAAAAGCAAATACTACATGTTCCCACTTACAAGTGGGAGCTAAACGATGGGTACACATGGTCATAACATGTTGTAATGGACATTGAAAACTAAGAAGGGGTGAGGGATAAAAAAAATCTACCCATCAATTACAATGTAGACTATCCTGATGAAGAGTATACTTAAAGCCCTGACTTCAGCATGATACCATTCATCCATGTAACAAAAAACACTTGTATCCCCTAAATTTTTTGGAAAAAATTAGACAAATGGATCTATATAAAACTAAAATGTTTTCTTTGCACAGCAAAGAAAACAATCAAAGGAGTGAAGTGACAACCTGTAGAATTGGAGAAAATATCTGCAAACTATATATCCAACAAGGGATTAATATCCAGAATATAAAAGGAACTCAACCCAACAGCAAAAAACCTAATAATCTGATTAAGAAATGGACAAAAGATCTGAATAGACATTTCTCCAAAAAAGACATATAAATGGCTAACAAGTACATGAAAAAATGCTCAAAGTCACTAATCGTCAGAGAAATGCAAATCAAGACTGCAATGTTATATCGGCTCACCCCAGGTAGCATGGCTACTATCAAAAAGGCAGAATTACAAATGCTAGCGGGGGTGCAAATAAAAAAGTACTCTGATGTGTTGTCGGTAGGAATGTAAATTAGAACATCTCTTATGCAAAAGAGTATGGAGGTTTCTCAAAAAACTAAAAGTATAACCACCATATGATCCAGCAATCCTACTACTGGGCATTTATACGAAGGAACGGAAATCAGTATATTAAGAGACATCCGCTCCACCAACTTTATTGCAGCACCATTCACAACAGCCAAGATATGGAATTAACTTAAATGTCCATACATCAACAGATGAATGAATTTTTAAAATGTGGTATACATACACAATGGAATAAAAAAGAATGAAATCCTGTCATTCGTGGCAACATAGATGAGCCTGGAAGACGTTATGTTAAGTGAAACAGGTCAGGCACAGAAAGATAAAGACCACCTGTTCTCACTTAAATGTGGTAGGTAAAAAACAGTTGATCTCCTAGAAGTGGGGAGTGGAATTGTGGTTGATAGGGGCTGGCAATGGTTGGCGGGGCAGAGGATAGGGAGAGGTTGGTTAATGGGTACAAAATCACAGCTAGATAGGAGGGTAAGTTTAGTGTCCTATAGCATTGTAGGGTGCCTATAGTTAACAATAACTTAATGTATATTTTCAAGAAGCTAGAAGATTTTGAATGTTCCCAACACAGAGAAACGATAAATCTTTGAGGCGATGAATACACTAATTACACTGATTTGATCATTACACATTGTATATGCATATTGGAATATCACTCAGTGTGATTACTACTCATTGACTAAAAATAATAGAAAAAAATCACTTCTGAAGCACCCATCCCCTTTGTTTTCTCCTTAGAACTTATCCCACTGTGTAAGTCACAGCCTGTATATTTCACTCACTTACTGTATTTATCGGCTGCCTCCTTCATAAGAATGTAAGCAACCTGAGGGCAGGAATTTTTGTCGGTTTTACCCTTGAGAGTATTTCCTATACTAGAACAGGCCCAGCTCAGAGTGGGTGTTTGGAGTGTGTGTGGAATGACTGATGAGTGACAGGTGGCGGGAGGACAGTGGTCAGTGAGACAAGGGCCCCCAGCACAGGGAGCAGCAGGGCCGGCCTGTCTCTCTGCAGCCTCTAGCTGCTCCCTCTAGCCTGTCTGGATCCCACAGAAGGTCCTTGAGTGGGAAAAGCCCCCACGATCCTCCAGAGCATGAATCATCGCAGTATTTACCGCATACACTCAGCTGAGTGTAGGATGGGAAGAGCCCCCGGGTCTTTTTGGGTTGGTTTCTGGGCTCCTGGGCCTTGCTTACCCACTCAATAGACTTCCCAGTGATTCAGGCTGAATCACAGCTTCTCAGGCTCTGCGGGGGTTGGACTGGTTCCTCCCTGGCCCTGGGCAGGTGTCAACCATCGGGGAGAGAGGAAGAGAGGCAGAGGCAGGCGGGTAGACTGAGGCACCCAGAGACCAAGGCAGAGAGGCACAGAGAGGCTGAGTCAGGCTAAGGAAGATGTTTGCATGGAGGAGATATTTCATCAAACAAATTATGAAAGAGAAACTGAGAGACAGGTAGAAAGGTAGAAACAGACAGTGCTCTCATTCTAGGCCCTTGAGGTCAATGTGATCACGGAAAATGCAGATGCTGGATGGTGAGAGACACAGAGGGAGAGAGACAGACAGACTGAAATATAGGGACTCAGAATATTAGCTGAGCGGTAGTGTCTGGGCCCCGGGTTCTGGAGTTAGCTGCAGGGATGGAATCTCAGCTCCTCTGCTAGCCAGCTGACATTCGGTGAATTGGGTAGCATCTTTCAGCCTCGGTCTCCTCATCCATGAAACGGGAGTTCTTATAGAACCTGTCTCATAAGGTTGCTGTGCAGAAGCATCCACAACAGTGCCCGGGACACGGTAAGTGCTCAGTAAGTGGTAGCTATGGTTAGGACCATCAGGAGGGTGAGAGGCTGTGTAATTGGCAACAAGCGAAGGAGAGGCAAACAAGTGATGAAGGAGGAGCTGGCGGGGCAGAGGGCGGAGCAGGTTGAAAAGAGAGAGAAGCGGCCCAGAGGAGGCAGCAGAGGGAGGCAAGCGTGAGTGGGGAGGGCAGGAGGCGGGGCCTCTCCTGGGGCCACTGAGGGGGTGGACGGGGAGGGAGGGGCTGGCAAAGGAGAGGGACGGGGGGGAGCCCTGTGACCAGGGTCAAGGGCCTGCTCGCCTCAGCGCCCAGAGTTGTGTCCAGCGGCCTGGCGCGGGAGGGGCTCTGAAGACCCCTGCGCTCCACCTTGACTGACAGCAGGAGCCAGGGAGCACCTCCGCGCGCCCACTGCTGGCGGTTGCCAAGGTTACCTGCGGAGCTGCTCCTGAAGTGCCCACAGCTCCCCCTCCTGTCCCCTCAGCAGCTGCTCCTGTCGCTGGGCCAGCTCCTTGGCATTCCGCAGCTCATGCTTGAGGCTCTGGAGGTGAAGGAGGGGGAAGGGGGCTGAGCGAGGAGGGCAGAGGCCCCAGGCCTGGGGCTGACTTGACGGACATCCCCATGAAACCCCAGGCCAGGCCCTGCGGTGGAGGGCAGGACTCCGTGCTGGGACTGGAATGCCTGGCCCTGTCCTAGGCCTTGCCCTGGGGGAGCCTGGGGCCACAGTTTGTTCCTTCACCACAGGACTGAGTTACAAAGCCCCAGGACCTGGAAGCCTGGCTAGGGAGGAGGCCAAGGGAAGGCTCCGTAACAATCTTGGGGGACCCAGATAAGCATCTGCAACAAGAGCAGCTTAGGTGGGGTCTGCAATCGTGAACTTGGATTTTGGGCAGAGACCTGCCATAAAGAGAAACACGGACCTTGAGAACCCACAACTGCCCTGAAGAACTGTTGGGAAGGGATCCCAAACTCAAATGCCTGCAGGGGCTGGGCAGGAAGTATTGATGAGGAAAGTGGGCCTAGTGTGGGGCAATAGGGAAAGGTGGGGACTTTGGGGAACTGAAGAATTCATGGCTTTCAAAAGTCATCCCCAAGTAATAATCCTGTGTGGGCCAATAAAAATTGATCTGTGGGCTGGAATGGCCCCTGGGCTACCACTGGAGATCCCCATCCGTGGGCCAGGTCAGAGGGGGGATTAAACAGGTAAGGAGCTCTACTGCTCTCACCTTGACCACGTCCTTCAGGGACACCTCAGCCTGCTCCTCCCTCCTGGTCACACTGGTCACTCCTGTGTGCTCCTGTGGCTTCTCTGCGGTGGAGCCTTCCTTTGTTCCCAGGCCCTGGAGGACCCAGGACTCCCCTAGAGTGCTCAGCCCCTCGCACTCCTGCCTGCTCCCTGGTGTTGCTTCCTCTGTCACCGCTCTGGGGCTGGGGGCCAGCAGCCTCTGGACATGACCCCACTCTGCTTGCCCTTCATGAGTCCCCTCTGTGGTTCCTTGACCCTCCGCACCTGGTAGAAGCCCTCTACCGTCAGCCTCTATCCCTCTCACCTCCCTCTGAGCCCTCTTGGCTCCCTGTCCCTGTCCCTGGATGCTGGGTGTGGAGTTCTCCAGGAAGATTTCAATCCACGGGGCTCCTTTCTCCTGGTCCAGCTGAATTTCCTCCCCCTCTGGTTCCCACATGCTCTGGGAGGGTCCGAGGCTCCTGGAATTTTCTCTCTTCTTTTCCAAAACGTGGGGAAGATGCCTTTGTTGCTGGGACCCAGGGAGTCTAACCAACTGTTGTCCCCTGGGTGCATCTTGCAGACAGCTGGCTTGACTGGTGTGTGGCTCGTCCAGCTGGACTCCTGCGGGACCTCCATATGCAGCTGGGATCTAGAGAGAAGTCCCCAGACCTGTCATCCCTCTCAGTACCAATTCACCAACCTGGTGCATGGGAGAGGCCACAGCCTTAACCCAACAGGCTTGCTGAGTATGTGGATCCCCGGGCCCTCTCACTGGAAATTTTGATTTATCAGACCAGAAATCTCAATTCTAACAACATCCCAGGTGATCTGAGACCCAAGCTTTGATCTAGTGAGGCACAGCAGTGTGTCTCAATGTCCTTTCCTCCACTGTCCCCGGCCCACGTCCTTCTCCCTTCTGCTCTTGGGTCTTCTGCATTGATTTGGTTTCCCCTAAGTTCCTCCACTCCTCTCCTTTAATCCTTCCTCCTGAATTTGACTTTGTGTTTCTGTTTTCTCACCTGCAAAATGGGAATAATAATATCTGGTTTGTAGGGTTGTGATGAAAGCTGAAATGGACTGGCCCCCAGCTAAGAGTGACCTCTTTCAAGAGGCCTTCTCTGTGCCTCCACGTTCCTCTGCCCATGTCTGTATCGCTGCACTCAACATGTATTGCAATGTGTTCCTTTAGGGTCTGTCTCCATGAAGAGACCTTGAACTCCTTCAGGTCAGAGTCCTGACAGTATCTGTACTTGGTGCCTGGAAGCTGATGGGTGCAAACTGTGCTCGTGGAAAGATGATAGCAATAATGATGGTGACCACAGTCTGCCTCGTAATGAGCATGTAGCCAGGAGCCTAGCAGTGTACGGCACATGAGTTGCCTCAGTTTACCCTAACAATCACCCTATGAGGCAGGACAAGTGACTTGTCCAAGGACCGTGGTTAGCAAAAAGGGAGACTGGGCTGTGAACCAGGCAATCTGGCCCTTGAGTCTCTCCCTGGACTGAATTAGACATTTGCCAATTGTCCTGTGCAGGGGACTCAGCAGGTGGTCTCCCTCATCTGTTTCCTGCTTGCTTCTAGTTACCCACCCCAGTCCCTCCTGCTCACCTGGGCCCAGTGGCTCCTGCCAATGGTGCTAGTTCCCTTTCTCCCCAGATATCCCCAACACCCTAGGAACAGGAGCCCTCTCCTCCTCTGTGGCAGGCCCCTGGTCCACACACTGGCCTCAGACTCTGTCTCTCCAGTTGGGCCAGGGCTCTCTGTATATTCAAAAGGGGAGGTCCAGTTACTGCTCAACCTGGGGGTCCCAAAAAGATGGGGAAGAGGCAACTTAGAGTATGGTGGGGCAGACGCACCTTCTTTGGGGTATCTTTGGTTTTCCTGGGTCTTCTTCCCTTGGTCTGGCTGGAATTGGAACAGCGTGATCTGAAAGTAGAACAGGCATGGGCACCTTGGGCCTCTTTTCAGAGATGGGCTTGGTCCTCAGATAGATGATATCCCATCTTTCCACTCACACATCCATCCCACCACCTTTCTTGCCTTGCCGCCCACCAGCCCTCTTGCATCCCATCCTCCATTCATGCATACATCCTATCCCAACATCCCACACTCCATTCATGCATACATCCATCCCAGCATCATATCCTCCATTCATGCATACATCCTATCCAACATCCTACCCTCCATTCATGCACACATCCTATCCAACATCCTACCCTCCCTTCGTGCATACATTCTATGCAACATCCTACCCTTCATTCATGCATACATCCTATCCAACATCCTACCCTTCATTCATGCATACATTCTATCCAACATCCCAACCTCCGTTCATGCATACATCCCATCCCAGCATCCTACTCTCCATTCATGCATACATCCTATCCAACATCCCATCCTCCATTCATGCATACATCATATCTCAACATCCCACCCTCTGTTCATGCATACATCCTATCCCAACATCCCAACCTCCGTTCATGCATACATCCCATCCCAGCATCCTACCCTTCATTTATGCACACATCCTATCCAACATCCTACCCTTCATTTATGCACACATCCTATCCAACATCCTACCCTTCATTCATGCATACATCCTATCCAACATCCTTCCCTCCATTCATGCATACATTCTATTCAACATCCCAACCTCCATTCATGCATACATCCCATCCAACATCCTACCCTCCATCCATGCATACATCCCATCCCAGCATCCTACCCTGCATTCATGCATACATCCTATCCAACATCCCAACCTCCGTTCATGCATACATCCTATCCAACATCCTACCCTCCACTCATGCATACATCCTATCCAACATCCTTCCCTCCATTCATGCATACATCCTATCCAACATCCCAACCTCCATTCATGCATACATCCTATCCAACATCCTACCCTCCATTCATGCATACATCCTATCTAACATCCTACCCTTCATTCCTGCATACATCCCATCCAACATCCTACCCTTCTTTCATGCACACATCCTATCCGAACATCCCACACTCCGTTCATGCATACATCCTATCTAACATCCTACCCTTCTTTCATGCACACATCCTATCCCAACATCCCAACCTCCATTCATGCATACATCCTATCCAACATCCTACCCTCCATTCATGCATACATTCTATCCAACATCCTACCCTCCACTCATGCATACATCCTATCCAACATCCTACCCTTCTTTCATGCACACATCCTATCCCAACATCCCACCCTCCATTCATGCATACATTCTATCTCAACATTCTACCTTCCATTCATGCATACATCATATCTCAACATCCTACACCCCTTTCATGCATACATTCCATCTGACATCACACCCTTCATTCATCCTTCCAGCCCTCTTTCCTAGCTTCCCACCACATTTTCAGTGAGTGCATATTCTAGGCAGCACCATGGGATGGTATGAGATCACAATGGGAGCATGCAAGGCTAGGAAGATGGAGGATCAAGGAGCAAGAAGGGAGGCAGAGACGGTTGGGGCTGGAGGCTGAGAGTTTGGCCCTTGCCTCGGACATGTCGTGGTCACAGGAACAGGTGTTGAAAAGAGGCTTTCTCCTCACTACATCCACTCACTCTGAGAACATGGGCCAGGCCCCATCCAGATCTGGCCGCTGCAGGTCCAAGTCGAAGGCCACGCCATTGAGAGTGTAGAGAGAGTCCAGGATATCTTCCCGGAGTTCTGGGCACAGCAGGGGGCTCCGGGGGCCATACCATTCCCTGTGTTAACAGTGATCAGCACCCTTAGCCTTTGACCCTCGTGCTATTGCCACCCCCAATCTCACAGAATCAGCCCACTGCACACCATAATGGGACATTTCCCAGGTAGGGTTGTGGCCCTTTGAGAGTAGGAGGCCCAAGCACCATGATGCTACGAGGACTCCTGGGTTCTGACCTCCCCACTGCCCTTTCTTCCTTGTCTTTTCCTTCATGACTTTCACTTTAATTGTCCAGAGCATTAAACCACCCACCAGGGGTAAAGGAGGGCTCTTTCAAGAAGCAGGAAAAGTGGGCTCAGACGGTCTTTGTGGGAGGGTGACCCAGCAGCCCCACCTGGTGAGCTCTGGGTTCAGGAGACAGAGCTGCAGGGCCTCAGCCAGCTGTCCGTGGACCAGGCAGAAGCGGATGAAGGCACGGCCTTTTCCCAGAGGGGTCTTCAACTGCAGGCACACGGGGGCAAAGCGGGGGCGGTATTAGGACAGGAGGAGCTCCGTCGGCACGGAGCGGGGGAGGCCTGGCACTGGCGGCCGGAGAGAAAGGGCTTAGCGGGACCTGAAGGCCGCGGGAGGAAAGCGGTGACAGGAGGGCTGCTGAGGGCAGTGCTAAGGGGAGTTGGGGACCTGGTGAGGGGGCCCGCGGTCAGTGGAGCAGGGATGGGTGGGAAAGGGGTTTCGGGCAGGCCTGTGTCCCCCCTCCCAGACATTCTCGTCCTGGTAGCAGGGGCCCTTCATGCTTCTGAAGTCAGTCTTCCTGGCGCCCGTTCCTGGACACCTTGCCCTGTGAGCAGACGAGGCGGGCTGCCTCTGTGTCCCCACGCTGCCGCCGCGAGGCGGTGCAGAGGAAGTCCCAGTAATCCTTCCGAGGCCCCAGGAAACTCTTCTGCTCCTTCTGGTCAAACTGGCATGAAAACGAGAGAAAGGAAAGTATAGAAATTCTTCCTCTTAGACCCTGCCTCGCATTCCGGCATGCTGAGTGGGCGCGTGGTAGAGGAAAGGGCTCCTGCACAACTGGTGTCAGGTGCTGGCCCTGTCCTTGCTGGCTGTGTGACCAGGAGCAAGGTGCTTGACCTCTCTGAGCCTCAGTGTTCTCCTTCCTTCATTCAGACACATTATTGAGCACTCACTATGTTCAAGGCCCTGATCTAAGCCCTGGGGATACAGCAATGAGCAAACTGACCTCATGAAACTCTCATCTTGGTAGGGGAAGACAATGAACAGACTAAATGGGTAAACTGTCTAGCATGTTAGATAGTGCTGACTGCTGGGCAGTAAAAATAAAGCAAGGGAGGGGAATGGAAAGTGTGGTGTACATATGTGTGTATGAGTGGTGTGTAGTGTGTGCATAGTGGGTGTTGAAGACTTAGCTTAAAATGGCCAGAGGAAGCCTTCCAATTGGAAGGAAATGAAAAACTGTGCCATCCAAATTCTGTGGAGGAGAGTTCAAGGCAGAGGGACCAGCAAGTGCAAAGGCCCTGGGGCAGGAGCACACCTGGTGTGCTCTAGGAAGATCACAGAGGCCAGGGCAGCTGGAGTGCAGCAGGCGAGTGGCAGACTGGCAAGAGATGAAGTCAGAGAATTTGGAAGGGGTGTGTGTGTGCCTATGCGTGCATGTGTGTGCCTGTGTGTGCCTGTGTGTGTGTGTGTGTGTGTGTGTGAGGGGAAGGTGGTTCACACCCAGAGAAGAGAGTGAGGATTAAATGAGGAGGAGCACATAAAGCCGCAGCCGCACACACAGTAAGTGCTCAGTAAAGGCTAGTGAGAGTTATGACTGGGACTTAGCTAGCTAAGAGAAAGGCCAGTCCTGGGACGTCCGCACTTCCGGAGCTTTAGTGTGCAGAGCACGGTGGCTGCCCCAGGCCCTGGTCCCCACCCCCTCCCCAGCTCTGCCCCACCTCATTTCCCAGGCTGCAGTGGCAGCCCCCAAGAGTGAGGTTACATGTCAGGAAGGAGAGGGACACGAGACAGTGCAGAGTAACAGAGGGAGGCAGAGGCTCTTCGCTCAGTCTCTGGGAAACCCTCTCAGTCTGGGCCTGGGGAGACGGTGGGGGAGGGGAGGAGAGGGCCCCACCTGCAGCAGCAGCTCCAGGCAGCCACAGAGTCTGTGCAGCTCAGCACTGGCGTCGGTCACTGGCCCCTGCCTGTCCCCGTAACCCTGGAGGATGGCAGAGACGGCAGCTGCAGGGAGGACGGTGGATGTCAGACATCAGGTCTCAAGGACACTGAGGGACAGGCTCCTAAGTCCCCTCACTTCTCCTGTAGCTCAGTGCCAGAAAGTCTTCAGGAAATACTCACCTTTCAGGTCACTGATGACCTTGAGGATGGCTCTGTCTTCGGACATGGGTATTTGGAAATGATACGAATCCGCGTGACATGGAAGAGCAGCCCAGGAGGGACCCTCTGGGCTCAGTTGTCCAACTCTCTCCTTATTGAAAGGAGGAATCAGAGTCTAGAGAGGGAACGTGACTTACCCAGGGGTACACAGAGAGAGAGAGTTAGCGGGGTGAGCCAGCCCAGCTCTTCCTTCTAGGCCTGTGTGACAATGATGGTGCGGCCTCTACTTACTGGGCAGGCCTGGGTGCCAGGCACTGTGCGATACTTGCTTGACATCCTTGTCCCACTCAACCCCCACAACAAGCCCGGGGGGTTATAACTCCATTTTAGACAAGAACGCTGGGCACAGAGAGGGTAAGTCTTCTATCCAACACCACAGAGCTATGCAGACTTGATCTCAGGTGTGCGTGCCCACAGGGCCCGTGCTCTGGGTCCCGTGAGTGCCCGTGCCATGTGGACGCCAGGCTGAGGGAACATCATCTCCAGTCCCCACGGAGAGCCCTCAGCCTTGCCCCAGCCGTCATCCTCCTCGAGACCCCCACTCATCCTTTCCTGGGCCCCAGCTGAGTGGAAAATGTGTGTTCTTTGAGGAGAGGGAAGAGGAAGCACAGGAGGGCCCCGGGGCTGGCTCTGAGCCAGACACTGGCTGTGAGAGGGGAGCAGGGCACCTGCTCTTCATCCTGCCCTGTCTCCCAGGGGACTCTCAGCCTGGTCTCCTCCCAGTGTGTCCAGGGCCCAGAGAGGGACATCGTGGTCCTGAGGGCTCTGGGCTTATTCTGAGATGCTGGAGTCAAGACCAGGCATGGGGTGGGAAACCCAGGTGACCTGTCCTCCAGCCTGTGGTTGCTGGTGTTTGTGGGTACAGGTGGCTGCGCTGCAGCAGGGGACACCACAGAGGCGAGGGCAGAAGGACATGAGGGTAAATGAGGGGTCATGAGTGGGCTGGGGTTAGGGAAGACAGGGTCAGGAGTCAAGAGACCTGGGTCTCCATCCTGACCTCACTGCTCACTCCCTGGGTGAAATTAGGCAGGTCACTCTCCTCCCTTGGGCCTCAGTTTCCCCATCTGTAGACCCATGGGTGAGACTGACCAACTCTGTAGCCCCTTCCAGCCCAGATCCTCCATGGAATCCATGGCCATTTGGATGTACCTCCCCCTCTCCCTCACCCCCATCCAGGGCTCCTCTCCCCTGGCTCCTGGTGTCACTGTCCTTTCCCAGCTGCCCCTAGGACACAGGGCGCTCCCTGATACCCACCTGGGAGGCCTGGCTGGCTGGGACACGGAGATCTGGGCTGTGCAGTCTGAGCCTGTCCCTGGTGACTGTGGCCCTGCAGAGCATTTCCCAGGGTTTGCTGTCTGGGAAGTGACTCAGGCCCAGCCCAGCCCCTGGAGGGGGGCTTGGCTCAGAGGGGGAGGAGCAGAAGCTGCTGTCCAGGAGAGGCTGAGGCAGGATCCAGGGCACTGGGGAGAATGGTGAGATGGGGGACAGGTCCCCTCAGGGGGACCTGGGATCAGGTCACTTATTTGTGGAACAGCACAGACTTATCCCTGGTGGCAGCAGCAGTTGTTGCTGCTTAAGTTTCCTTCCTCTTTTCATCTCTTGCGCTGTGCTTCTTCCTCATGGCCAGCAGGTGGCAGAAGGAGGCTGCGGTGCTGCCCACCTGGTACTGCAGGGCTTGTCTCTTCTGTCACTTGGTTAGAGTGTGGTGCAGGAGGGGAGAGGAGAAGGGTCTCACCATGTGCCTGCCTCCGCTTCACCTCAGTCTGCTGAGGGGTCCCCATGAGAGCTGGTCAGTAGTGCCAACGTCCCAGTCCTGGGTCCCATTCCCGCAGGATGGAAGTGAGACCAGCTGTAAGACGCTGTGTCCTGCAAGGGGCCAGCAGGGTTGCCCAGGGGGAAAGGGCCCTCCCACCCTGGCTGTGTCTGCCTCCTTGGGGCTGGTCCTGGTTTCTCTAGGCGGGGCTGCCCCTGGCGCTAGTTCTGGGGACTGACAGGTGAGGGGCAGGGACCTGGGAGGACCGCTGTTTTCAGAAATCCCAACGACCACACGTAAACACGGGCACAAGTGATGCCCACGCCTGTGTGCCCTCTGCCCCGCCCTCTGCCTGTCTCCCCGGATCAGAGGCTCTGTCTCTTATCTGTCCCCCTTGTTTCTGTTTCCTCCTCTTGGGTCTCCCCCTTTCTCTCCCCTTATCTGCTCCCTGCCCCTCCTGTGGTGCCCTTGGTCTCTGCGCCCCTCCCAATTCAACCTCTCAGCCCAGTCCCCAGCCCCCTCCTCCCTCTGCCCATGCCCTGCACCCTTTGGTCTCCCTCATCTCTGGCTTTGACCAGGCTCATGTCACTGCCCCTGTCCAGGCCCCTCACTGCCTTGCTCCTGGTGGTGAGAGCAGAGGAGAGTACTCCTAACAGAGCCAGGCTGGGGTGTCACCACCACCTCCTGACATCGCAGGGGTCCTGGGCAGAATAGTCCCCAGGGCTGGAGGACGGCTGCCTCCCAAGGCTCATGCCTCTGCCCGCAGGGCACCAGGCCACACGGGCTGCACCTTGAGCCTGGTATACTGCGAGGTGATGGTGCCTGGGCCCTGCTGTGGCCCCCCAGCCCCCTGGGAGTCCCTAGCCCCTGGGCAAGCCCAGGGCTGGGAATCTGGCAGTTTAGCCGGTGTGGACAGGAGGAGGCTGCTGGTTCAGGTAGGGCAGTGTGGGAGTTGGTGCGGGAGGACAGTCCAGTGGGCAGAGTGTGGCTCCCAGAGTCCAGCCCACCTGAGACAGGTGAGGAGCCAAGACAGGGAAGTGCCCCTCAGGTCAGTGATCGGGGAGTGGACAGCAAGGCTGGCTGTACCAGGGAGGGAGTAGGACTGGGACCAGGTCCAAGTGAAGGACAGCTAGTTAGGCTGAGGTCTCACCTGAATCTCTGTATGCGTGGGGGGAGGGTGATGTGGGAACTGATCCTTAGAAGGGCAAATACCCCAGCTGAGGTTAGGAGCCACCTGAGACAGGGAGTCATGGACGGCTGGGGCAGGCATGTAAAGGGTCGAATTTCCTCAGAGCTGGAGCATGGGGCAGCTGTGGCTGTTCCTTCACGAGGAAGCTCTCTGGACCAGGGGGAGGGG
>CAUYSK010093617.1:0-20142 GCA_963575035.1 Avahi laniger
AAAGAACAAAGGACGTTCCTCTGCCCGTCTGATTACTGGCCTCAGGGAGGGATGCAGGTTTTAATTCCCAAAAACAGTGGGAGGAGTTTCAAAGAGACAACTTGTAAAGCATTTTACCCTTTTTCAGGCCATTCCCTCTGTAACATTACTAATGTAAACATTATTAATATCCTAGTTTTACAGATGAGGAAACAGGCTCTGAGCTATTCACCGACCTGCTCAAAGTCACACTGTAGGTCAGCATAGTAATGAATCAGTATTGAAATGCTAGTTTTTTAAACTGGAGCCCTTTGTCTCCCCTTTATAAAAACAAAAACTCTTGCTCCTTTGCTCTTTCCCCTTCTTCATCGCCCTGAACAAACATTTTGACCAGATTCTATCTGTAGTGTCATATAAATGAGTTAGAGGTGGATGAGAATATTTTGCCCTCTTTCTTACAAGCCCCATTCTACACTGAATATCAACCTAGACGAGTTAGAGATTTGCCCCCTGCAGGTAGGAAATGTACCTGTGCAGGCCTAAAACATGAGTGAGGAAAGGAGAGGGCCTTACTAATTCAACCATATGCGCTCTGTGCACAGCCCTGCTTGGGTTTGGTTTTACATAGTACAGAGCACAGTGTAGGTGATGCCCAACTCAGAATGCTTAAAAAGAGAGCTTTTGGCCGGGCTCGGTGGCTCACGCCTGTAATCCTAGCTCTCTGGGAAGCCAAGGTGGGCGGATTGTTTGAGCTCAGGAGTTTGAAACCAGCCTGAGCAAGAGCGAGACCCTGTCTCTACTAAAATTAGAAAGAAATTAATTGGACAGCTAAAAATATATAGAAAAAATTAACCAGGCATGGTGGCGCATGCCTGTAGTCCCAGCTGCTCGGGAGGCTGAGGCAGGAGGATCACTTGAGCCCAGGAGTTTGAGGTTGCTATGAGCTAGGATGACGCCACGGCACTCTAGTCTGGGCAACACGGTGAGACCCTGTCTCAAAAAAAAAAAAAAAAAAAAGAGAGCTTTCACTATGTTATGGATCCTTTTTGGACTCCCCTACACAGACGCAGAGAAAATAACTTTTTAAGTCAAATGAGTTGCTAAAAATAAAGTCATATTTGCATTCCTGGTATGTCTAAATTTGCATCTATCTAGCTCATGTTATTTACCTCTAAAAAATTTTTTTTGATTTCTCTAAAATGAAAACTTCCTATCTAGTATCATTGAAAGGCTTAGAAGTCATTCTGTTGGAATTTTTTTTTCATGTTTCATTTTTTTTTTCATTTTAATCTGGTTGTTATTACCCGTGATTTTCGTAATCTTTGTCAGTTACTTCCTATGTATCTGAGACCACAGGCAGAGTGTATTGTTTGGATCATAAAAGCAGATAGGAATAAGGACTGTATCAGTGCCTATCTCAGATGCTAAGAATTTATGACAAATTCTAAGCATTAGGGGGAGAAAAGTAGCATTTTCTTCAAGTGTTTTGAAGCGCAGGCTAAATTTAGAAAGATGCCTTTACATTTCAAGATTCTCTGGGTTTCCTAAAAGTACAAATACAGACACATATGCGGGTAATGGAAGTAGTGAAGACAGGCTGAACAGACTGGAAACATCACGTGTGAATCACTTGATTAGAGTCTAAATTGCCCAAATATTCCTTTACTTTGCCTCAGGCAGACACTATTAGAAACCAAACATGCTATTAACCAACTGGGCTCACCAATGTCAGGAACCCTCTGTTTGCTGCAGGTATTTCATTACGTTAGCACCTCAAGGTATGAGGAGTAGGCTCATAGTTCACTCTCCAGCAGGAAAATAAGGAAAAGCATTTTCTAAAATTAAGCTCTTATTCACTAAACAGCCAGGACACATGAGCTGCAGGAAGATAAATTGAATTGTTGCCTTGTTATTGTAATTAATTGTAAAGTTCCCCCCCGCCCCACACACATACACCCGTTTTACAATGCTTCTTTTGCTGTATAGGATAAAATAAAAAACAGATTGGTCCCTAAATTTTATATAAATTTGCCACACATATCATTCCCTTCTTATCTACCCTTTGCCGGAAAGGGGGTGGAAGGGGGAGGGGTCGGTCCAGCAGCCCAGTGCGGGTGACCCAGATGGCACAGGCTTGGACCCCTGGCCCTTTGGTTTTGTAGCTCAGATTCCAGAGGGTCAGCAAAGCACCAATCCCCAAAGACAGAGCTTGGGGTGGATTCAGAGAGGCCAGGTCTGAGTTAATTGTCGCTGCCACTCCCTACTAAAGATGAGTATTCCTTGTGAACCCACCAATCCAATACCAAAGTGGGGGGAAAAAAAACCCTCAGGTCTCAGGGCTCTTTCTTTGTTTCAATTTCTGGATAAATGGAAAAGCACTTCCCACCACCACAAGTAGCAATTTTCCCTCTTTTTTTTAAAAGTACAGGCAAGGACACAACCTGAGAATTCCATTTGCATTTTAACGACAGCTTTTGTCCCTTATTTTACTTAGAAAGCACCTCCCCCTCCTTGTGTTGCCTAATTTAATTGATAACTGCTCATTTACAATCCAAAGGGTTAAAAAAAGAAGTGATAGAGGAAATTTAAACAGGTAACCCCAGCTGAGCTCTGTGACTAGCAGAGAAACTAATTACACTAATCCTGCTATTTTAACTCCCTGGGGCCCATTCCCACTTCCATCCCCCAAATGTAAGTAAAATTTTGTTTTGAAAATATGTATGTGCATTTTTATTCCTTGGAAAAGGAATAAGATCTAATCAGATCTGATCAGATTAGGATCCTAAGATCCAATCAGATTTTCAACGATATCCAAAATCTAAAAGAGTTTAGAACCACCACTGCGGAGAAACGGAGCTACAAGCCACAAAGCCTTGAAAAAATGAAATCAACTTGGTGTTCCCGGAACTAAAAGGAAGCCTCCCTGGAGCACTGCTCCAGCCAGGAGGACTAAGCCTCCTAAAACCAGATGAGCTTCCTGTGGGCTCCCAGTGGGACCACACTCTCCTGAGAGTTTGGGGGATTTCTGGCCTGTGAATATAGTGTATTTCCATGAAAGCAGCCAGAAAGATACCAAGAAAAAGAAATGAGACTCCTAGAACTGCTTGTGTAAGTGAGACAGGTTAATCTGCACATACAGCTGGACTGTGTGAGTCTTCACTCACCGTAAAAGACAGAGTAGTCTTCGCTCCTTGCATTAGAAATGGCCGAAGCCCATCTTAAGCTAATTCAAATGAAGAGGGACTCTTAAAATCATGTTTTCACTGAACTATAACAAATATACAGAAAAGTGCACAAATGATAAGTATACCTCTTGACAAAATGACACAAAACTGAGCGTACCCATGTAACCACCACCTAGGCCAATATATATTTTTTAAAAAACTCATTATCAGCATTTTTCTAATGACTCAAGATGATTAATGAGACTGAATATCTTTCACACACACATATATATGGTTATATATATGTGTATATTATTTGAATATTCTCTTTTATAAAGTGTCTTTTCAAGTCTTTTGCTCATTTGTGTACTGGGTTATCTGTCTTTTCTAACTGATTTGTAAGCAATAATTTGTATATTTTGGATATGAGTCACTTGTCAGTTATATATGTTGCAAGTACCTTCTCCCACCATGTCAGGGGCCCTTCCCTCCCTTAAAGATATCTGTGATGAATATGGTTAACGGTTAACCTTTGGTTTGTATGCTGTTTAAGAAATCTTTGCTTACTCCAAGGTCATAAAGATAGCTGCTATGTTCTAAAAAATATATTGAATTACCATTTACATCTAAAGGTACAGTCTACTTGAAATAGATTTTTATGTGTATGAGATAAGGGTCAAATTTCAATTTTTCTATATGGGTCTCCAATTGACCCAGCACTATTTATTTAAAAGACTATTTCCCATTGCCCTGCAGTACTCCTTTGTCATAAATCTAGTGTCCAAATACTTGTGGCTTTTATTGAATTCTGTTCGTCAGTTTGCTATATTTATCTATCCTGGGACCAGTTACATTCTATTAATTTCTGTAGCTAATGTCTTAATATTAGCAGGGTAAGTTTTCCAACTTATTTGTTTTCAAGATTGTCTTGGTTATTCTTGTCCCTTTGCATCTCCATATAAATTTTGGAATCATCTTGTCAATTCTCTCATACTCGAAACAAGCCCTGTTGGGAATACACTGAATCTGTGTATCAATTTGGGGAGAATTGGCATCTTTACAATACCGAGTCCTTCCTCCATTTATTTAGATTTTCTTTAGTTTCCCTCAATAATGTTTTCTGTGTAGATGTCTTGCACATCTTTCATTAGATTTTTTTCCCTAAGTAGTTGACTTCTATATACTATTCTAAATGGTGATATTTAATGATTTTATTTTTAATTGTTTATTGCTATAGAAATACTATTAGTTTTTATATATGAATCTTGTAGTTAGTGACTTTACTCAATTCACTTATTAATCTAAAAGTGTACCTGTAGATTCAGTTGCAATTTCTTCGTAGTATAATACAAATCACCTATGAATAATTTTTCCTTCCTGTCTAACCAATCCTAATACTTCTTACTCCTCTCCCTCCTCCTCTTCTTCCTCCTTCTTCTTTGGATAGGACTTCAGTCCAATGTTAAATAGAAATGGTCCCAGTGAGCAATCTTTTCTCAGTCCCAATTTCAAGGGAAAGTTTCAGAGTTTTATTATCAAGTATAATGTTTGCTATGAGATTTGTGTAGACACATAAGATTAAGGAAATTCCCTTTTGTGGTCCCAAATATTTCTCACCTCCTGGTATTCAAGTCTTTATATAGTACTTGCCTAGACTGAATCATGCCTAACCTGTGTGTTCAAAAGAACGTGGCAGAAATGATGGGTGACTTCCAAAATTATGTCATCAAAGACATTTTGGTTTCTACCTAATCTCTCTGGGGTTTCTTAATTTCTCTTCAGTCATTCACCCAGAGGGAAGCCAACCACTGTATTTTGAGAAGACCCAAATAGCCCTGTAAAGAGGTTCACATGTGATGATAATGATAAAAGAATAATGTCTCTTACAATCAGCCAACACCAACTTGTGAGTGAGCCAATTTGGAAGCAGATCCTCTAAGTCAAATCTTGATATTACTGCTGCCCTGGCCAAAATATTTATAAAAACCTCATGAATGATCCAAAGCAAGAATTGCCAACCTAAGCTGCTCCCAAATTCCCAATTTGTAGAATATGTAAGGATGATATGTGCTTATTGTTGCTTTGAGCCATGAAGTTGTGGGATAGTTTGTTATGCAACAATAGTTAACACAACTCCTATTCTTACCTTGAATCAATAATATTTATTTTAAGTAGGTATTAACTTTAACTAAATGCTTTTCCTTCATCTATTAAGATGATCATACTGTTTTCTCATATTTTGCATATGTGTCAGTAAGATAAATTCCCAGAGATAGAATTTCTGACTCAAAGATGATACGCATTTTTAATTTTGATAGATACAGTCAAATAGCCCCTCAAAGAGGGTATATCAATTTACAGTCTCACCACTAACGCCCATTTCCCTCAGCCTTGCCAACACAATGATATCGACTTACTGATTATCTAATATGATAAATTTTTAAAAGGTATTTCTTTGTTTTTTAATTTGTATTTGCTAAATGTTAGTGAGATTGAATGTCTATGTGTATGATTAAGTACATACAAATTTGAAATTATTATATTTTCCTAGTTGACTACTCTTTTGTCATTATGAAATGTACCTCTAACTTTAATAATACTTTTCTTAAAGCCCATTTGTTTGTATGGCACTTTGTCTGATATGATTACATATCATTTCCCCATCCTTTGACTTCCAACATTTCAGTATCCTTATATTTAATGTGTGACTTTCATAAGCAGCATGTAATTTGAGTGTTTCTTAATCCATTCTGATAATCTTTGTCTTTTAATTGGAGGGTTTAATCTCTTTATGTTTAATATAATTACTGATACATTAGATTTCAATATACTATCTTATGATCTACTTCCTATTTGTTCCACTTGTTTTATGTTCCTTTTTTTCTCCTTTCATGTCTTCCTTTGAGTTAAGTGCTTTTTATTATGCCGCTTTGCCCATGTATTTGCTTGCTAATCATACTTTTAAAAAAATGATTCTTTCAGGGTTACTCTAAAGATGACAGCATTCATCCTTGACTTATTACAATCAAATATAAGTTGGTGCTTTATAACTTCCCAGACAATGCAATGACTTCAAAACATTTTGTCTCCATTTAACTCTTCTTGCTTTTTATACCATTGTTTTGTGGATTTTTATTCTATACATAGTTGAAAACTCACAAAACATGTCAACTATTGTTGTATACATTCACTTTTTATTTGGATTTGTCTACATATTTAGCTTTTATGTTTTCTTCTTTCTGAATCTGCAAGCACCAGTCTGAGAATTATCTTTGTTCTGCCTAAAAAGAACTCTTTACTATTTCCTTCAGTGCAGATCTGCTGATGATGAGTTGCCTCCATTTTTTAAATAAAGACTTTATTTACTCTTTGTTTCTCAATGATTTTTTCATTAGATCTAGAATTCTGAGTTCCCTATTACTTACAGTGCATTAAATTTATCAGTCCATTGTCCTCTCTCTTCCATTACTACGGTTGCACAGTCAGCTGTCAGTCTAGTCATTGCTCCTTTGAGGGTAATCTATTTTATTTCCTCAGGCTGCTTTTTAAGATTTTGTATTTGTCTTTGTAACCCATATCACAAATGGCTGCTACAAATTGATAAGGATTATATATATATATATATATATATATATAAAGAGCTTCTATATATCATTAAAAAAAATATAAATAAAATGGGCAAAAAAGGGTAACAAAATTCACAGAAAAGGAAAACAAATGGCTTATAAACACATGAAAAGATGCTGAATCTCACTCACCTTAAGAGAAATGCAAATTATAATAATGAATAAATACCTCTTTTGGAACCTATTATATTAGATAAATTAGTAACTTGGTATCACTATGTTGACAAGGATACAAGAAAATAGGCATTAGTTCTGGGAGTATAAATTGAGATACCCTCTTTAGGGGCTATTTGTCCATATCTATCAAAATTTAAAATGGGTATTACCCCTTGGGTCAGAAATTCAATTTCTGGAAATTTATTCTACTCACACTTGTGCAAAATAACATTTTGCATTAAAATGAACCTTATTGGCCAGGCTTGGTGACTCACACCTGTAATCCCAGCACTTTGGGAGGCTGAGACAGGAGAATCCCTTGAGCCCAGAAGTTCGAGACCAGTCTGAGCAACATAGCAAGACCTCATCTCCACAAAAAAATAGAAAAATTAGTTGGGCGTGTTGACATATACTTGCAGTCCCAGCTACTCAGGAGGCTGAGGCAGGAGAATCGCTTGAGCCTAGGAGTTTGAGGTTACAGTGAGCTGTGATGACAACACTGAACACTAGCCCAGGTGACAGAAGGAGACTCTGTCTCAAAGAAAAAAAAATACCTTTTTTCATAACGTATAATAAGATATATAGACACAGAAATGACTGCCATGAAAGAAAACGTTTATATTCAAAGTTTCCTAGAAATAGGAGGCACACAGGGCCACACGAGGCAGCACCAGAGTCAGTGAAGAGGAGGAGGCAATGAGGGGAAAGCACAGACGAGAGAGTCTTTACTGTGGTTTTTCACAGAAAGGTGTGGATGAGGCAGAGTAAGCAGAATAGACAGGCTTAGGATTGGCTAATTTGAATCGTTTCAGTGGGCATAGAGACTGCCGCTAGTTGTCTCACACCTAGCCTTGGGGTGATTAAGGAAGATGGCTAGTGGCTGGGAATGGTAGTTGAGAGATGGGCTCTGGATTGATTGGTTTACTTATGAAAGGTGCACTCACAAGAGTGTCATTTGCTATCTCTAAGAATTGGCTAGTCCTGGAGGGGCAGTCTCCCCCTAATCAGTGAGGCCTCAGATGCCAGAGCATCAAGAATGCAGAAAATAATAAAATATAGTTAATATACATGTATACAAGGTTACACACTGCAATATTGTATGCACTAGCAAAAATGGAAAAAACATTAAGACTAGCAGTCAGGAATGAATAAATATATTGTGAAACATCCATTCAATGAACTACTATAAAATAAATAATAGCTAGCACTTTATGTGCTAATGTGAGAGGCAATATAGCTCAGTGGCTAAGAGAATGAGCTCTTAAGCCAATAGGATTATAGCACAGCTCCACCACTTTTAAATAGATTTTAAAAGATTGTCTTATAGTAGAGAGAGTTAATCTACAAAGAAAATAAAACTCCCTTTTCACCTGGGTGTCTTTGGGGAGGACAGTCATCTGTCCATGAAAATGCTCAGTCATCTAGGTTTGTAATTACAGATGACCAAGAAGGAGCCCCAGATAATCTGTAGAACAAGCTAAACTTGGTAAGGCCAGTATTGACATAAAACTGAGATAATTTCCATGAACTATCTAGAACAAATTCCAGGAAGTAAATGTGAACTCCCCAGTGCAATGCCTCAAACCACTGGCCTTGATTCTACCGGCAGGAAGTAACTGTGAGAGAGCAGGCTATAAATATAAAGTATTTGAAGAAAAAATAGAGCAAGGTGTTAACACATCTCCTCCAGACTTCATTTCACTGCCTTGTATTTGATATTTTGTCTGTACTTCCGATTTTTGGCAGATATTTCAGAAGAACTCCTTATAAAATCTTCTTGCTGGTTTTCAAAATTCTTCACAATGAGGAACTGAAGTTACGTGATAAAATGGAGAGAGCTGAGGGCTTGGAAAAGGGACTTGTTCTAATAACTAACTTTGCAATTAACTGTCTCTATGACCTCTAGTCTCCCTTGGAGCCGATTTCTTCTGCTGTAGAATGGATGACAGAGAAACCTGCTCTACTTTGCAGAACTGCTATTAGTATAAACATGACTTACTACATGTATACATGTAAAGCACTGTATAGTCGTGAGGTATGTTCTATCTGTCAAGCCCAACTGTGGCAGAGACTGACAGTTGTCAACCTAAAATCTATTTTCTCCATTTCGATGACTAACAGAAACTCAATTTTGTACAGGAGGGGAAAGCATTGTGCTCAGCTCAAAAAACTCCATCTTCAACACCTCTTTGAATCTCAGAAGTCTGCTAGGGGCTTCTTGGAAATATTTCTTTTATAAATATGAGTACTACCTCTTCTCCTTTGTTCCTTCCTTCTCAGAATGTGGACATGATGTTAAGAACAGCAGAGACATCTTAGAACAATGAGGGAAGAATCAAGAGATTGCAAAGACCTCAGCCCTGATATCCTTGGGCCATTGAACCAACAGTAACCACTGTCTGTGTCCAGATTTCATGGTGCGTGAGGAATCAAAATAAAGAACCCAACATGTGGAATTTAAGCATTAGTGTCAACTCCTGGCTTTCCAGGAAAAAAAAAACGCTCAAATTTTTAGCATTTGTGATTTTTTTGTGATATAAATTTTCCCACTAGGGGTGGTTTTAAACCACCAGTGTGACATCATTGAATGCAAATATGAGAAGAGATGCACAATAGTACACCGTTGCATAGAATTCCAGCCACATAGGGATAATAGAGGTGAATGGCCTCAAGAACATAGATAATAGTAAAATAATTGGGAAGAGATGAGTTTAAGTATTTATTATCTTTGTAGTATAATTTATTTAATGATATATTTATACAATTTAGTTTTCAGTAATGGCTGTATTTGACAACTGGCCTGCAAAATTCCTGAAAATTTGATAATCAGCTTTTGTCCATGAGGCCATTGGGTCTAGGCCAGGATTGTTGTATTATCTGTTACTCCTGTGGAAATACAATCTTAGTTAATACACTGGCCAATGTTTGATTTCCCACCATTCTTCAGCTTGCCTCTCTACGTCATCCAGAATAGTCCCTCACCTTGTTCATTCTGGTTTTCCTGCTTCCTCTCATTATTGCCTATCTTTCAAAGGGATAAAATCCCATGTAGAAGCTTTTCCTGAAGACTCCATGCCTGTGGCAGACAGACTCCAGGGTCACCCCCAGGGTCATGTCCTCTCTGATCCTCTTCCCTTGAATGTGGGTGGCAACTGTGACTTGCTTCTAACCAAAAGAATATGGCAGAGGTGATGGAATGTCACTCCTGTAACTGCCTTAGGGTATACAAAGATGGCACTCCATCTGGCCAGGATGCACTAGAGATACCTGTCTTGCTGGCTTGATGAACAGCCATCTCGAGGAAGCCCAGGTGTCAAGGAACTGCTAATCATCCTCTGAGACCTGTGGACAGCCTCCATCCCACTGCCACGAAAAGGACAGACCCTTAGTCACACAGCCACAGGGAAACAGATTCTGCCAATGATCTGACTCAGTTTAAAACAGGATTATGCTCCATTGAAGCCTCCGGATGAGAATGCAGCCTGGCCCACACCTGAATTGCAACCTTGTGCGACACCGAGCAGAGAACCCATCTAAGCCATGCTTATAGTCCCAACCCACAGAAATTCTGAGTTAATAATGTGTTGTTTTAAGCCACTAAGTCTGTGGTAATGTGCTATACAGCATAGGGAACTGATACAATTCTCCATCATCGTTCCTATTCTCTGTCTCTTGTTATCACTTAAATTCCATACTACGAAATTGAACATAACTTAGGAGTACTGTGATACTAGCTTATCATTTCTTAATTCAAAAAGTCTCATCCATGTTGAAGATGTAGACTTTAGTCACTGCTGCTTGCATATATTCAGACCTGTCCTGTTCCAAGATTAACAATTTGAATGGCACACGTTCATCAGACACATGTGCAACATGAAGCCAGGAGCGAGAACTATTTTTTTTTTTGAATGCTACAATAGATAAGAATAATGAGCAAAACAACTAATTTTCTTGTTGTTTTGGGGATACTGAAGATAATAGAGATGTTAATAGGGAAAAGACAACAGGGATGAACATTAGGTATCTTCAGGTTCAAAAGAATGGAATGTGGAAGACCTGAGTCACCAGCAATGTGGATGACCAGCAATCTGGAAACAGTCGGTCACAGAAGGAATGAGTAGCCAGGAAACCTATGAATGTGTAAGTTGAAGAAAAGCCTTGGCCAGGAAGAGAAGAAGGGAGAGGACTTTGGGGTAGGCCTCATTTTTTGGCAGCTCCAGAAAATATAGAATCAGGAACAGTAGCTACAAACATGGCCCATTTTGACATTAGGGATAGTGTTGTAACAACAGTATTGGAAGAAACAAGCTCAAAATACAGTGAACTTCCCTTTCCTGAAATAGTTCAAGCTGGAGCTAGCTTGGCACTCATTTAGAGATGCCACAGAGGGGATTTCTGAAAATAGAAGTAATTGAACTCATCATCTTCCAAGGCGCCATCTAAGAATATGGTTCTATGTTGGGGAGTATATTGGTCCGAAGACATGCAAAACATCACTAATTGTGGTTGTTACAGAATCCAACTTGAAGATCTATTAATAGACTCACTTTTAAAACTTGGCGTGGCTCTGCATTGGCCATAAAGACCTACAGCATTGTGTGTCTTGCCCTTTTCCCTATGTACTTGGCTATCTCAGACTTGGTATTGCTAATTGTGTTCATTATCAACACTCCAAGATTTAATGGTTTAAAATAAACACTATTTTATTTGTTCACAATTCTGCAGGTCAATAATTTGGGCTGGGAACAACTGAGCAGGTGACTTTTGCTGGTGTTGTCTGGAATCACCCAAAGAAGCCATAGGGTGGGTGGAAACACATGTGGGTTGGCTGGGGACTGCTTGGTCTGGAGGGTCTCAGCTAGGATGACATCTCTGCTGCATATATTTTCATTCTCTAATGGGCTTGCCTGGGCTTCTTCATACAGCAGTGGTGGTGTTTCAAAGGAGATAAGAACAGAAGTTGCAAGACCTCTTGTGGGCCTGAGCTTGGAAGTTATATAACATCACTTCTCCAACATTGATTATTGGTCTATTGGTCAAAGCAAGTCACAAGGCCAGTCCAACTTGAAGGGGGTGGGAAAATAAATTCCACTTCTTGATGGAAGGAACTTCAGATGTAGTTACCTTTTTTTTTTTTAACAGACAGGTCTCGCTCTTTCACCCAGGCTGGAGTGCAATGGTGTGATCATAGCTAACTGCAACCTCAAACATCTGGGCTCAGGCAATCCTCCTCCCTCATCCTCCTGAGTAGCTGGGACTACGGGTGCACCACCATGTCCTGCTAAGTTTTTAAAGTTTTTTTGGAGATGGGGTCTCACTCTGTTGCCTAGACTGGTCTCGAACTCCTGGCCTCAAGCGACCCTCCACCTGGGCCTCCCAAAGTGCTAGGATTACAGATGTGAGCCACCGTGCCCACACGGCATTAGTGGCATTTTTAATCTACTGCATCAGTAAATGCATCCAACTTTGTCATCTCTTGTACTGATGCCTAGTCTCCTGTCTCTGTCCTCTGGGGATGATATTCCAATAGGATGGAAATAGAAACCTTTTCCAAAAAGCTTCCAACTGTGATGAGGCAGCTGTAGCCTCTTTACTTCCTACATGGTTATTGATAAACCAGGCTTAGCATAAGGTTTGATGTAAACCTTTCCTGAAACTGTCACCAGTATCTCCTGTGAAGAGGAGGCAGAACAATTCCAATTTGCTACCTACACCGGATTGCTAGAGGAACTTTACACTCAAGTGCCCTTCTCACAGCACCCTTGCTGATAAACCAGTGTTAGCCAAAGCCCAATAAGCCTGCTGACATTTCACTAAGAGTTGTTATCTCCAGATACCTGTGGATAAATGTGCTAATGAGAGCGTTTTCTTAAGGGCTCTCCCATCGATGATTATTCCAAGCCACAGTTGAATGCAAACATCATCAGGATAGTGTGTTGTGCTTAATAGCCTAGAATGCTTCTGTAATACTTAATCCCCATTATCCTTGTAATAGATCAGCCTCTGAAAGAAGAGCACAGCCCCAGGGGAGAGAGTGGCTTAATCATCAAGCCTCAGGTAGGAGAGAACCGACAGGTAATGAATTCCCAGCCCCTTGACACCTACGGAGTCTGTATATTTCTAGTCTAATCAGGACAGAGACCAACATAATCATTTGTCATCAAACTTTGTTATTCAAACCATTTATGGTTTAATTCTCTGGGAGATGCTAGCTGTTTCTTATACTTCTTTGATAGAGAAAGAGGCCAGTGGAAAAAATTTTTATGCCATGCAAAGGCTTTACTCAAAGATATTTGGTATCCCACATTGTTCACGTGAGGCTGATGACCAAACATCTTAGAGGGGTTTTGTCTTGTTTTGTTATGTTACGTTGCCCAGGTCATTCTCAAACTCATGGCCTTAAGTGATTCTCTTGCTTCAGCCTCCTGAGTACCTGGGATTGCAGGTGTTTAGCCCTATGCCCAGCTACATCTAGAGTTTGTTCCGGTTTCTTCAGGATTTTACTCATCTCTCCTTGAGTTTTTCATGTTCTGTCTGAATGGTCATCAGTTGTGGGTGATGTGGCCTCATCGGGCGCATAAAGGTGCCTCTTTCTTCTTCTTCTTGCATCCCTGCTTGTCACCACCACTTCCTTGTTCTCCACTCCCTTTCTTCATGCTCCCCGTAGGACTTGCTGACTATTTAAGTTAGGATTTCGTGCTTGAAACAGAATCTACTCTTAAATATTTTAAACACAAAGCGTTTTAATTACAGAAGTGTCTGGAAAGGCTGGAGAAATGTGATCTCAGATGAGTCTCCAGGAGAAACTCCCAGAATGACAAAGCATCAACCACCAGGGAGCTGCTCCCTCTGCTAACATCAGGAAATCAGGAAATCAGATGGTTGCCCCAGAAACGATTTAGTTCGAGAACATTTCACCATAGCTGTAACCCAGGGATGAAGAAACAAGAATCTGAAAGACGGGATCAAAAAGTCATTGCTTCTCACCACTTCTAAAGCTAGATGGGTGCTGCAGAAAATTCTGTGATCCCATGATCTTTCTTGCCTGCAGGAAACAGCCCAAAGCAGCATGAAAGTGGCCACTATATCACCCCTCCTTGCAAATATAAGCAAATCTAAAGGAAGGAAACAATTTTCTAGCTGAAAGAGAGTCTGGGATATGTGGTCATTTCTAGTTTTCTAACCTCCGCAGTAAGGGAAGGCATATTAGAAGGAGATGAGAATGATCGTGATTGCCTATTGACCAAATCCTACAGGAGACTCACTGGTCACCCTTTTCCCTGATAGCATCAATTAAAATGTTTAGCAAGCACATAACAGGCACTCCTAAGCTCATTTTCAGCATTATTCCATGTAATGCTAACATCACCCACATAAATTAGGCACCAGAATTACTCCGGTTTTCCAGATGGAGAAACAGGGGCCAAGGATGTTAAATAATTTACCCAAGAACACCCAGTAGGAAGGGAAGAGCTGGTGATCAAACCCACGTTTGTGTAATACCAAAGTCCATCAGCATCAAAACCCATCTGATCTTGACCACTGCACTAGACCACATTACAGAGTTGTTGACTCCCTGCCCAGACCCTGGGCTAACCCCATCGAGCATGTTGCAATAATCTTCCACTCTCCCTTCTGGAATTTAGCTGTTGCTTCATTTGCTTAACCCACTCCAGCAAGCCCTGGATCTATGAGTAGATATTGGCTGAGTAAAATACTGACAATACTCTTGCTATATGACATATACTAGTTTTGTCACCCATATGCCAGTTGGAGTTCTAAGAAACAAATATCTTCACAGAGGGAAATCGGAAAAGCACTTGGAATTTAATCATAGAAAAAAAGAGGCTGAGAAGGATTTTTAGCTCCGTGTTCATAATCATCCCATGCATAATGTTAGGAAACGTCACTCACAAACATTAGGAAAAAGAACACGAGCTGTCAGATCACTGCAGACTCCATGAATAGCCTTTGGCAGGTGAAAATTAAGCTAAAGGTATAGGCTCACCCATTTATTGGCTGCAAAGGCTATTTAAGGCATTTTCTTCTACTCTGAAAAAGAATGTAATTTAGGATCTGATGAGAAAAATCCCTCTGGGGGGCCACTTGAAGCATCTTTCAGTCCCAGCTGATTATTGGACTAGTGTTTGTTGTCAGAAAAACCAAAACACGAAAATACTGTTCCTGGCATAGTACTTGTTTTGTTTATTTGTTTGTTTATCATAATTCAGTCAAGGTTTAAATCATCTCAACTGAGAAACTCTTCATTCAATGGAGTGCTCTGTGGATTCCATGATGGAGATGTCAGGGAGGAAAAACTTTACCTCCACACTCAGAGCCTCCAGCTGGGACTGAGAATGAAATCCACATAATGCAGGTTAACAGGAGAAAAGCACACAGGTTTGTACTTGCACTATGGGAAATAAAGGAAAATAAAGACCCAAAGAAATGGCAAAACCTAAGTGCTTATACGCCAGGTTGAACGAAGATGAGTAATTTGTGAAAACGTAGCGAGACAAAAGGGCTTGGGCAAAGGCAGTTAATCGTGGAGACGTGAGTAGGAGATAAGGGTTAATTTAAGGTTTGTTTGTCCAGTTGGACCTCTGTGTTTGCGTCCATGGAGTCACCCAACCTCAGATTAAAAATATTCAGAAAAAAATAAAAAATAATGCAACAATAAAAAATAATATGAATAAAAAAACCTCTTTACATAGAATTTACATTGTATTAGATATTATAAGTAATCTATTGATAATTTACGGCATACAGCAGGATGTGTGTAGGTTATATGCAAATACTACTATATACTATGTAAATATGACTGTATACTATATGCCATTTCATAGAAGAGACTTGAGTGTCCACAGATTTTGGTATCCACAGGGTGTCCAGGAACCAATCTCCCTCAGGTACGGAGGGACGGCTGTGTAGATTTCCATCAGCCTCAACTCCTCATGCCCGGTGATGAGAATGTTCTTTTTTTTCCTGGTATAGAAAGGACATCTTCCATATGGGGTTTCATCTCTTGCTTTTAGGAAGAAAAGAAGAGGTCAGAGACCTTCCTGCCATGGCTGTTTTTCAAGTGCCTTAAGCTCAAAATAATCTTTCTCCCAAAATGGCATATTTTGGGGCAGCATATTCTGCTACCCTTCGGAAGGAAGCATGTGACAGCTGAGATCTCCTCACTCGGTACCTGGCTGGTCCTTCTGGCCATGGGCAGACTCACTGCCTCCAGGCTCTAGATATTTCCTTCTCAGACCCAAATGCTTTGAGATAGCCCCTGCTTCTCAGAGTGGGAATCTCCCTTTATACACACAAATGCATCAGTAAGAAGTGCTTTCGGCAGGCAGGCTCTTTCAGAACTACCATTTTTTCCCTTAAATATAGTAAATGGTGCCAAAAAAAGGGTATTCGTATCTGAGGAATCCCATTGGTTACGCTCTCCAGAAAAGGATATGATCATAAGGTGTTTTCTGCATACCTTACTTCTTTTTCTTTGAGGATCTTGTAACAGCAAATGTTCTTAATGAGCCATGAGGTACCCATTCCGCCTGGAAATCGCCTCCCCCTGTGTGGGTATTGAGTAAATGTCAGTAGCAATTTGTCATGGGTAAAAGCCAACGCTGTGGCACCGTCAACTGAGAGGATGAGTCCTCCTGTCATTGGTCAGATTATCTGCTCTTCATATGTCAACAGATCATGATACAGCATCTCACAGTAGCACCCACACACTCAACTACTTTGTTTGTACAATAATTATTTGAAATTCTTCCTAACTCCTATACAATGCACTTGTATCAATGGGAATTGTGACTATATTTAAATATGAACACCTATTTATTATATTGAAAGACCCATCTTCTTGGGGTTAAATAATTCCAGTTCATTCGGCTTTTCTTTAACCTCTGACATTAGAAAGCAAGCTTCGTGATTCTCCTCTACCCTCTCTGCTAGTTCTGCCTATTCTCTAAAAACCCTGAGCAAGTTTTAATCCCCTAGAGATGCAAACTTCACACAAGTCCAGCTCAATGTGTGTAAGAGGAGTCTCACCTGGCCTGAAAAGGGACCAATCTATCTTTATAAACAGGGAACTAAATGCGCAAAGGGATGTATCAGCCCAGTTTACCTCACGATGGAAAATATACTGTAGTTGCATGATGTACCCAACCTTATCTCTGGCGTGGGCCCAATGACACTGACTCAAGACTTTTCCATTCCAAATATTTCCTTTACCAGCTATCTTCCACAATGTCTCTTTTGTAAAATACTTTCTTAAATTTCTTTACATTTAATCTGTTTGAAATTTAATCCTTAAATATTTTAATCTGGTGGATGGCTAACATTTTCCTAAAAATTAGTATTAACTAATGGGTCCTCAAAATACATTGGCTTTTATATTTTTTAAAAATGTTTTCTCATAAAGTGAAAGACAAAGATTACCTGAAAGAAATTCCACACATTGACTGTGCTCTGCTCGTACTACAAGCCTGTAGCTGTCTCTAAGGGGGGAGGAGAGTATTTTATTAAACCCCACATATGTACAGACACGAAACTCATAAAATGATCTCCCTGTGTAAGCACAAGTTGTATAACATAACCAACCATCTGGAGGTATGAAATATATAGAAATAAACTAGTCAATTTATTGTGTGGCTTAAAAAACAATGAGGAAGAAGTTGCCTCACCTCACGTGCCTGTGAATGGATATCTAATTTCCTTAGCCACACATTCCCTCCCCATGCCTAGAGTGAGTGGAAAGGGTTGTACAGTGTCAGTCCCCTTTGGCCACACTATTTTAAAGACTAAAAAACACTAAATCTACCATTTGTCCATTCCCTTGCCTACCTCACTATTTACTCAGAGGCGTCATTCATAAAATGAATTGGTTTTATGTAAAGCCCTACAGAAGTCAACTGATTTTTAAAAAGTCTGATGGCTCTGTGTCTTCTTTTATTACATTTGGGAGGTATCAAAATAGTAGTGCTTGACTTGACTATTGCGCGTCATTAGCACAAAATGTTTGTCATGTCACAATGGCTGCTCACACCTGTTGAATGAAGTTCCAGAACACCAGGCATTGGTATGAGTGTTCCAAACTGTCCCCAACGAAAAGCTTTACCTCACACACCCCCATCATGGAAACCATGTTTTTCAAGAGTTACTTTCCCAAGAAAACTGCATGACTTTTCCCCTTGTTACCCTTCAAATACACCAATATCTACCCATCAGAGTTTTTGATGAGCGTGAGATGATCAGAGTTCTGGGATGAGATGATGAAAGTCCAGGCAAGAGCAAGGAATCTTGAGCTTTTAGTTAACCTACAGCCTTATTCTGAGTCAATGAAGAGTGAGGGTGCTGTTCCCACTCACACCACACCCAACTCCCACAGTTTATTCCTTTACAGACTCCTGAGAATGAAGGGACTCTTGTCCTAGAACCTCCCCTCCAGGAGATAGAGCTTCAGAAGGCTTTCTCAGCCGATTCGCCCACCCAGGAATCCCCAAGGTTCCAGCACAACAGCACAAGAGCCTGAAGACACAAACCTGCTTCCACCAGAAACTAAAATGTAACCCAACCCGACTAATCTGGAAACCATGCTGCGGTCGGAATTTTGTTGTTGTTGTTAATGATGGGAAGAGGGATGTCTTTTATTATTGTTATTTTGTTGGCTTTTTCCTCCCATAACATTCCCCTATTGAATAATTATGGGGGCAGTTTGGGGACCATTATTTGCATCACACTTTTACCCAGTTTGCTTCCTTTCCTCTGTCTCCCCCAACCTCTCACCCAATCCCAATTGTCGCAAGGGGATCCACTCATCCATGGCTGTATTCCCCCTTCCCCTGCCATTGGGCAACAGCACAGAGGTCTTGGGTGGCTTTGTGATGAAGTGGGGATCCTGGCAAGGTTGAGGCTAACATTTTAATGCATCAGGCACTTGGAATTATCCACTTGCCACTGCTGATCTGCACGGGAACAAGGATTCTCTACGGCTTGGACATTTTCAAGCACATCCAGAGACTGGGGGAGTAGGGAGTAGGGATGTAGAAAAGAAGCTTTTAGGTCTCTGAGAGAAATGCAACTTTCCAGTTGACTAACTCTCGGCACATGCTGGTAGGAGGAGCAGTGTGGTTCTAGAACCAGTGTGGTCGATGAAGGCGTTAAAAATATGCTGCTCTGGCACATTGACTATTTTGAGTTAAAAGCACTTGAAGAACTAACAGGTGCAAGAAAAGCAGTCTGACTTTCCTTCTGTTTCTTAAAAGCAGGAGTTGAAATTCCCATGTGAATGATGCCCTGTCTATAGGAGAAGTAAAGTATCATTCTTATCATCAAGGACAGGAAATTGAGGCAGTAGGAAATCCACGCAAACAAACCTTGTTAAACTTACCGGCATCCTCCTGGCCACTTCTCCACCCAGCTAACTGCCCTAGCCCAAACTCCTTGGCCTTGTTACATTTTTTCAAATTACTCCTCTTTGTCCAATTCAGCATGTCAGCGCTCACCTCTGATTGCATCTTGGAGTCTTCGTTTCCTTATGAAGTTTCCCTTGCCACATAAAGCTTGTATTAAATAAATTTGTCTGCTCTTCTCCTGTTAATATATCTTATACCAATTTAATTCTCAGACCTAGTAAAAAATAAATGAGAAAACACTCTGAAAGAATAGAGGTACATTTTGTCTGCCTACCTAGATCTGACCTGATGCCACCATACCCAGGCCTCCCGGCAGCATGCACATTTTCCAGGGATGAACCATCTTGGAAGAACTGTCCGGGCTCACCTACAAGGGGGTAGAAGGGATTACGGAGGAGAAGAAGCCATTCACAAACCTCCTCATCCTCAGCCCATCCATGAGACATTGGTACCACCCAGGGTCGTGTCCACGGCCCTCTTCCCACCTCACTCCAGAAGGACTGTATCATCGGGTCTCACAGGTCCAACTGCACATGTCCCGATGGCTCCCAATCCATTTCCGCAGCCCAGACATTCCCTGTGTGTATGCAGACATGTATGACCAAGTGCTTACTGAAACCATGCATCAAAAGGCACCACAATTTTTAACATATCCAAATCAAACTTGTTTCCTTTTTTTAATTGATAAATGCATTTTTTTATTTCAATAGATTTAGGATACAAGTGGTTTTTGATTACATGGATAAAGTGTTTAGTGGTAAATGAAGTCTGGGTTTTTAGTGTATCTGTCACCTGAATAGT
>CAUYSK010093618.1:0-11835 GCA_963575035.1 Avahi laniger
GGACAACTAAAAATATATAGAAAAAATTAGCCGGGCATGGTGGCGCATGCCTGTAGTCCCAGCTACTCGGGAGGCTGAGGCAGGAGGATCGCTTGAGCCCAGGAGTTTGAGATTGCTGTGAGCTAGGCTGACGCCACGGCACTCTAGCCCGGGCAAAAGAGTGAGACTCTGTCTCAAAAAAAAAAAGAAATGTACAAAGGACTATGGTATAAAAAAAGATTATAGTTTATTGACTTCAAATAAGAAATATACTATCAAATGAAATATACTATCAAATAAAAATATCCAAGTTTCATGAACTATAACTCTGTGCTCAAAATGCACACAGCAAAAATTAATAATAGGTTATTTTAAAACAATGAACCCTTAATAATTAATGGCATAATGTTGTGCTAGTTTGATGAACTCTATGTCAATTTGCCAATCTATTAATTGACAAAATCCTTAATTTTAAATAATTCAATATAAAAGAAGTCTTATGTCAAATAGATTTTCTTTTCTGGAAAAAAAAAAAGGATATTTCATTAAGATGAGTCCAAACTGATATATTCCACATTTTAATATACATCTCCATTGAAAGTCCCACAGATGCCACAATCTTAACATGTCTAACCTGGACTCACCGCCTTTCTTCCCAGCCCTGTTCTTTCTTGTGTGTTACCTATTCCAGGGGTTTGGAACTCATCTTTAACTCTTCCCTCTTCTTATCATCCATATTCTATATGGATTTCTAAGGCATTTAGTATATGCCTTAAATCGCTGGTCCTTGGCCTGTTGGGAGCCCGGGGCAAGAGGCAGCATGTGGGTGGTGGGCTGGCGAAAGGGACTTCAACTGGGTTTGCCGCTCCCCAGAGCTCGCATCACCTTGTGGGCTTCACCTCCTGTCAGATCAGCAGAGACTTTGGATTCTCATAGGGGCTGGAACCCTACTGTGAACTCGGTGTGTGAGGGATAGGTCGTGAGCTCCTTGTGAGAGTCTGGTACCTGATGATCTGGGGTGGAACTGGGGCAGTGGTGCTGGCGCTGGGGAGCAGCTGCAAGTGCAGATTGTCATTGGCAGAGAGATTTGACTGCACAATGAATGTGGTACGCTGGGATCATCCCGGGACCAACCTCCCTCTCCCGCTCCTGCCGTCCGTGGAAGGATTGGTTTCCATGAAGCTGGTCCCTGGTGCCAAAAAGTTTGGGGACCGCTACCTTAAATCCATTCTTTCCTCTATGGCTCCACAATTATTTAGTTAATGCAGATCCTCATTTTAGTTACTCATTTGGTCACGAAAAAACAGACTCACTTAAGCTAGTTCAAGCAAGAGGGTTTATTGTAATAAATGATTGGAAAATCACACAATAATCTGGGAGAAGGGACTATAATAAAGATGGACCTGAGTGAGGTTAAGGCTAGAGAGTTTTATAGATTCGTGATATTAATACCTCTGGGGGCCCCGCGCGGTGGCTCATGCCTGTAATCCTAGCACTCTCGGAGGCCGAGGCGGGATGATCGTTTGAGCTCAGGAGTTCAAGACCAGTCTGAGCAAGAGCAAGACCATGTCTCTATTAAAAAAATAGAGAGAAATTAGCTGGACAACTAAAAACATATATATATATATAATTAGCTGGGCATTGTGGCACATGCCTGTAGTCCCGACTACTCGGGAGCTGAGGCAGTAGGATTGCTTGAGCCCAGGAGTTTGAGATTGCTGTGAGCTAGGCTGATGCTGCGGCACTCTAGCCTGGGCAACAGAGTGAGACTCTGTCTCAAAAAAAAAAAAAAATTAATACCTCTGAGGACTTTAGCAGCAGGAATCCACAAAACTTTGCTCTAGTGTTCTGACATGAGTGCCACCATGAAGCACTTCACAGATCTGCTTATTGCTATTCTTCTCCAATGACCCCCAGTCACCCCAAATCTTAGTTCAGTTTCCAACAAAGGAAGCCTAAAATCATCCTCATGAGCCAAGCTACTGCAGTTAGACTGGCCTATGAGCCCTCTTTAAATACAGTGTCCATTCCTGGTCCAAATAGCTGTAAATAGAGGTACAATGATGCATGGTACCTTCCAGTTACCAGAGATTTTTAGCAAGAAAGAGTCACTGAGAGGTAGGCATAGACGCAGTAGAGTCCTCTTTTTTTTTTTTTCTCTTTGTCTTACTTGTGCCAGCATTGCCCAAACCTGTGTAAAACCATATTAGTGAAGTTCAGAAAACAACTTTTAGAAACCAAAAGATGGGATAACATTCACATACATATTCACTCCAGGGCATCATCTTACTTTAATAGTTCCCCCAAGGCTTAGGTCAAAATACCGTATATTCTCACTAACTCTGAAAATACACATGCATACACACACACATGCACAGATACACACACATTTTCATTCCTTTTGCTTAGAGAATGTCATATTTTCTATTTATAATCATATTTTTATAATTTTACTCTGAGAGTTGCAGGTGTTGCCATTTGTTACAAAGGCAATGTTCAATAATATATTCAAATTACATATCAGCTAAATTGAGTTTCTGCTGCACAGTTGAGAATAGTGCCAAAATTACATCAGAAAAATCACCATCTGAATGGTAAACAGAAGAGATAAACTGAATGCATTTCCCAAGCTGACGACTAAACAAGACAAAATAGGACACAATTTTATTTAATATTGATTTAATTTTTTTATTTACATAGACCGTAATGTCAAATATTTACTCTGGTGATATTAAGGCCCATGAGGTCGACAGGAAAGATTCTTCAATGAATAAGATACTTATATTTACACATAGAATATTGGAAGCTTGTATATGTTTAGAGGACTCTTGAAATGTTTTCATGTTGATTTTTCTTCAGTATGGTAGCTAAGATAATATTTCTGTATATTATATTTATAGGAAAGATTTATGAATGCTACTGAAAATTATATAATAAATCTTAAATTAGACATAGCTTCTATGGCAAGGGAACAATGAGAAACAACTCATTTAAATAAGCTTTAAAACAAACTTTAACATTTCTTATCATTTAATTTAAAACAAAAACTACATAATCATAGATTCCTAAGGCTAAAATGTCCCTTAGAAGATATTTAGGACATTCTCCTATCTTGGCAAGCAAATCTTCCACAGTATCCCTGAAATATGCCCATTCAGTACTTCCTTAAATGTTTTCTGTGGTGGGAATTTCCAAATATCATAATAAAACTGAAATTGTCCAAAAATTCCTTTTTATAATGAGCCAAGTCTGCCTCCCTAAGACATTAAGCCCTGTAGAATGGCATGGATCAAAATTTCACCCTTTCATATGTGTGCCTTTTTAAAAAGTGTTCGTTCTTAAGTATTCTAAGAACCCCTGCCAAAGCAGTTGGCAGCTAAAACAAAGGCATCTGACTGTACTTGACTTCTTTATAACATAAAGATGAAATACCTGAAAAACAATAGGAGAAAATTTGAAACACTGATCTACAATATTTGAAGAGAACTGTGCCAGAGGAACCGGGAAAACACACCATGTCGATTGTGCTAGTAATCAAAGAACTTATCTAGAAAAATCAACTCTAACCCTGACTACGTGAGCTGCAGCAGCAGTAGGGACAGCAATATGACTTCAGGAACAACTGTTTCAGGAGACCTAGAGATAAAGAAAGCCACAGAAAATAAAAAGTAGTGTCATCAGTAAGGAGTTTCTCCTATTAACACTGGGGCTCTTCTTTGATGCTGTGGGCAACAGATTTAGAAAAGGAACTTGGACCAAACTGGTTAAAGCCATTGAAAAAATTGTTTCACAAAATACTAGAAGAAACCTCAAGAGACAAGTTCCCCTAGTGGTACTGACCGCAGTCCTCACTTCTTCCTATTCCTGGATCACTCAGCTGTGAACCAACTCACAGGTCTAAAATGTTACAGGAGGATTCTAACAATCCCAAGTAGAAATTGAGGCAAAAAAAGAACCCATTTGCCCCCTTTCAGGAGCAAATACCAAGCCTAGAAGAAATTACCACCATTAAGGATGAATAAAAAGAAAGAGGCAACTAAGAAGAGATTCTGTAACAAGAACAAAAAGGCATACCCCTCAAGAGGTAGAGGACACATGCTTTTAAGAAAGAAATTATAAATATTAGATGGCATATCTGTTTTATATGCTTAGTAAATTCACTAAAACATGGTCTCTATTAAAAAGAGTGACATAATAAATGTCTTCAATAAAAGGAGAAGTGGCTGAGATTAAGAAAAAAAAGAAAAAAGTACTGAGCAATAGGCAGAAATAGCAACCAAACAATATTTTTAAAGTGTTGTGAAATGAACATACAATGACATAATTATCAATGCGTTAGAGTGAAGAGAGAAAATATGAAAAGTTCTTCCAGAAAGCAGAAGAAAAGATTGAGAAAAAAATAAGGAAAGAGAAAATAATAGATAGGAATAACCAAAACAAGCAAATAAAATCGGGTACAAAATACAAATAATTTGGGTTCCTTAAAAAGAATCTGAAACAATAGAACAAAAGCAATAATCAATAACATGATAGACTAAGGCACTGGATTGACCAAGTGCCAGGAGAAAGTAATGAAAAACAACTTATAAAATCATCCTGGTTAAAGTCTTAAACACAAACAATTTAAAAGCTTCCAGAAAGAAACATGCTACCAATATATAAAGAATGAAAATTTTGGCCAATATCAGACCTTATATATCATGAGTCATTGGCAGAATATGTAGCATTATCTTTAAAGTTGTGGGAGGGAGGTTTTAATCCAAGTATTTCATAACTAGCCAAATTGTCATTCACCTATGAAAGCAACTTTAAGGCAATTTAGCTTGTTCAAGACTACAGAAAACATACTACTCATTCTTTCCCGGCAAAAATTATTTAAGAAGTCATTCAAACCAACCAAGAAATGAATCAGCTAAATATAGAGAATGAAGAAGCTATGATTTAAAAGGACAGATGGTGATAACAAGAACCGTTCAAACAAAAAATTAAAATTAAGCAACCTGGTTTTTTGGTATATGTCCTCTGGTGCTTTACTCATTAATCAAGCAGAGGAGATAAGCTTTCTGAATCCTACATATCTGAAGATAACTGTGTTTGTTTGCTAACCTAGCTAGATGTAAAATTCTAGGGTCAATGCCATTTTCCCTCAGAACTTCTCCAAGTCTTTTAGCATTGCCTGATGCAAGTGAAAAATCTAATGTTTATCTAATTTTTGCCTCTTTGAGCCTATTTTTTTCATTCTGTAAATGATTGGGTTTTTCTCTTTATCTTCAAGGTTCTGAAATTTCTCAGCCACATATTTAGGTATGAATAATTATTCACTCATACTGCTCAGCATTTGATATGCCCTTTCTATTTAAAGGTATAGTTCTCTCCATTATTCTAGGAAATTTTTTCTATTATATGTTTGATATTAATAATTGCCTCATCTTCATTCTGCCTTTTGAAAATCTTAGATTAACTTTTTTTTCTTTCTTTTTTTTTTTTTTTTTTTTGAGACAGGGTCTCACTCTCTTGTCGGGGCTAAAATACAGTGGTGTCATATCATAGCTCACTGCAGCCCTCAACTCCTGGTCTCAAGTGATCCTTGTGCCTCAACCGCCTGCGTAGTTGGGATTACGGGTGTGCGCCATAGTCCCATACCTGGCTAATTTTTGTTTTATTTTATTTTATTTTATTTTTTAAATTTTTTATTTTATTATTTTTATTTTTTTATTTTTCATTTTATTTCATTTTATTTATAGACGGGTCTCACTGTTGCCCAGGCTGTTCTCAAACTCCTGGGCTCAAGTGATCCTCCTGCCTTGGCCTCCCAAAGTGCTAGAATTACAAGCGTGAGCCACTATGTCCAGCCTTTTTTCTTTTTTTCTTTCTTTCTTTCTTTCTTTTTCTTTCTTTCTTTCTTTTCTTTCTTTCTTCTTTCTTTCTTTCTTTCTTTCTCTTTCTTTCTTTCCTTCATTTCTTCCTTACTTTCTTCCTTCTTTTCTTCCTTTCTTTCTTTCTTTCTTTTCTTTCTTTCTTGTCTTCCTTCCTTCCTTTCTTTCTTCCTTTCTTTCTTATATTTGCATTTGCCTTCTTTTTGTTCTGTATCTGGATCATTGACTTCGCCTTTCAAAATTTATATTGAGTTTTTTTAATTGGACAGTCATTTCTAAAAGCAAGAAGGCCTTTCTTATTCTGATTGTTCTTTTAACATCTTGGCCTTGTGGCCTGCCAATTGTTTTAAGGTCCCTGTTCCCTTACCCATTTTGGGTAGCTCTCCAATTTGTTTCTACTGTCTTTCCATATTTCCTAGATTTTGTTTTATTTTATTTTATCCTCTAGATTTTAAATACCTGACTAGCTTCAGTGAAGACTTAAAATGCAGAAGTAAAGTTCTTGAGACCATGCAGCCCAACCAGCAATCACAATCATGAAATCCTTTGTTTTTTCTGCAGCAGCAAGAATGGAGGTATGATGTCTCGTGCCTAGCTTTCTTAATGACTCAGAGAGACTTCCACTGGAAAAATCTCATGGTATGAGTAAACAACTTTTCTGAGTGCTTCACTTTAGAGTGGGATCAAAACTTGATTCTCTGGCCCTTCTGGACACCCTCCTAGCAAATTTATATCCCATAACAAATTCCTTTATACTTAAAGCTAGCTAGAGTGATTCTATTGTCCAACCCAATGCTGGCAGATAACAGAAGGTAAACTGTTCCGTGTTCATACCTTCAATTATTCCTCCTTTCCACAGTCAGCAGTTTTCCAGCTGTGTTTGTTCTTTCAGTAGCTTGTTGAAATTATTCATTTGCTAATGGCTTCATATTCATTTTCTATTGCTATATAAGAAATTACCACAAACTTAGTGGCTTAAACCAATATCCATTTACTAGCTCACAGGTCTGTAGGTCAGAAGTCCAGGCAAGCTCAGCTGGGTTCTCTGTTCAGCTTGCTGCTGTGGGTCTAAGGACTTCATTTCCCTGCTGGTGGTCAGCCAGAGGCCACTCTCTTCTTCCAGAGGTCCCAGAATTCCTTGTCACATGGTCCCCTCCGTCTTCAAAGCCAGCATAAGAATCATGCTTCCATTATGACTTCTTCTGCCACCAGCCAGAGAAAACTGCCTTTAAAGGGTTCATAAGATTAAATTAGGCCAACCAAAGTTATCTCCCTCTTAATTAACTCAAAGTCAACTAATTAGAAATCTTAGTTACATTTGCAAAATCTCTTTTGTCATGTAACACTACATATTCACAGAGGGAAGGGTCATTGAGGTCATTCTCAGAATTCTGCCTACCTCAGCTCTCTTTAGTGTTCTTCACTGTCAGAGCTTAACACTTTTAATTTTTTTATTATTAGACTCTTCAGGTGGTAGAGAAATTGATATTATATATGCAGTCTGGCATCTTAAACTACAAGTCTCAATTTCACTCATAGTGGGTTCCAAATTTATTTATATTACACTTGTATATACAAGAAGTTGAAGTATATTTTCTCTATAAGTGATCCAATCCCTTTAGTAGCCCTCACTCTCCTTGATCACAAGAAAAAAAAAGCCTTAGGAAAATATAAGTTAGTCTGATTTAATAACTAAACAGTCTTCTCAGATAAGTGTTGTTTATTGTCAAAGAAAAAATGTGCTGGATAAAATGAAACAAGCAAGGAAGATTTTATTAAAGACTATTGCAATATAGGAGAGAGATTGAACTCAATTATACTGAAACAAAAGATCGCAGTTTTTAAGTACTAGGGTGAGCTAGTGGAAAAGTGCTGGAAGACTTTAGGGAGGAGGTTGGTTATGTGATTAGACCATCTGTATGTACTAATTGTATGCCATGACTACACAAACTCCTGTAATTCATGGCGAATCCATTAAAATTCATTTTAATCCTTGCGAACCAGGTCATTCACCTGTCTTCGACTGGCACCTCTGCATATTGCTCACCCACCATGTGTTAGACATGGCAAAAAGTTGAAGTTTCCTAATACCCTGCACCTCCCTAACACTATTACAAAAGTATATTCCCCACACACACCTGCCTCAGGTATTCTGAGTCATCCTAAACTCATCTCAATGTTTCAGTCCATTGCTTCACATACTTCCATCCTCACCCCAACACGTGCACACTCATGTTGAGACTGGCAGCTGACTTCTTCCACTGACTTCTGTCACTCCTCTTCCCACCACCTAGAGCAATCTCTTCCATACAATCCCATGGTATAACACTCTATGTTCAGCTTTTTATGTCTTAAACTGGAGCAATTGTAATTTATTAATACTTGTCTTTCATGACAATTCTATTGCTAAAAAGTTTAAAAAATAATCCATGAAATGAAAGTTTATCAATCCATGAAACTTAGATATCTTTGTTTCTAGCAGTAACCATCCCCTCTTACCTGGGACAATATGCCACAAAATGTACCTTGGAGGGTAACACTGATTTTAAGGGAAAAATTTAATTGTCCAATTTAATACTTGCAAAATATTACTCCTGTCACACACTCTTAAGAGATGAAGCAAACACATGGGATAGTCACCTGGCTATAAAAATGTTTTTAAAGTCTTAACTGACAGATACAAAACAAATGTCTTACAGCTAGACTAAAGTCCTGTCTACCAATCTGTGCTTTCTCTTTTTAACTTCCATGAAAACATGAATAGTGGGACTTTTATCATCCCCCAAAATGGAATTATGAACCTATATTCAACTGATATAACTAGTATGTCTTAAGCATGTACCCTTTTTAAAAATGGTATTTATCACTTACACATGAAGCAAGTATCACTATCTAATTATAAGTAAAACACAGCAGCTTTAACAGTTATTTGCTGTTTGTTTTTAAAAATGCATTAGTAAGCATATATATCATACACAAACACACACATACACGGAGAAAAAGAGAGAGAAAAAAATAGTGGTTGAATAAAGTGCCTTCATTCTGAAATCCAGTTCATCTTGTTACATAGGAAATATGGATTGTCATTAGAGTTTTTAAAATTATAAGTATTAATACATAAATTAATTCAATTTATAGTTACTTTTGTTCTCAATATGAAGGGTTTTTTCCTAATACATAATGTTTTAGTTTAACATCTATCACCATTAAATTGATGCTACAGTTGGAGGTATGGTAGCATGTGTGTCAGTTGTTATTACTCAGAATAGGAAAGTAGAAATAAAATTTAGTAAGTTCAAACCTTAGACCTAGGGTTGGATGGTGTTTATCCAGATATCTCACATGTGAAAATTGCCATTACCATCATCATCTTTTTCCATATTGTGGCCTTTGTCATTTTGATATGTCTAGTTGTAGCTTCCTCCCATGATAAAATAGGACAAATAACCTCTATCCTTGGCCACCGAGGCCAAGGCTACTGGGCCCCTGAGTGGTGCTATCTCCTGCTTTCAATTTCTTAGAGAGATTCCAGTAATATGGCTTCTTTTTCAATAATTATGGCTTAAAATGTTGACTCATACCTTATTACAGCTCTTCCCTTAGAAATTGATAACAAATCTTGGGGACAATTTGAATTATTGAAGGTATGAATATTTCATACCTTGAAAATCTTTTCCTTTAGAACATAGATTTGTAAATTTAGAGCCCATATACACAAAGGCCGTGGATTCTGTGCCACCACCCCCAATGCTCACCCCTATTCAAGCATGCAATTAAGATGAGAGAGAGAAGAGAGAGAGAAACGTACCCCCTGACTTAACGTCTAGCTTCCTAGGGGTTAGACCTCTGTCTTCTAGATCTTTCCCCAGCAACTTGCTCAGTCTATGCACATCGTGAGCAATCGGGAATTATCTGTGGAATATTGTTGAACGTCAGCAATCATTCTGGGCTTCTGATAAAGACGATGAGTTACCACATGATAACTAGATTCCAGAGCCCAAATGTAACCAGGTTTGCCACTGTCCTAACGCAGATTTCACCATCCCTGCCGGCGAAAAATCAGAAGGAATGCAAGAGATTTGCCAGCTATCGGCCTTCGGCGGCCAGCTTTCAAATCCACCGACTGACTACCAGAAACACTCCCCCGTCGGGAGCGTCACTTCAGAAGGGTGTGGAGGCTGCTGCGAGCTGCGGAATCCACACCCTCCTGCGCCTTTGTGGCGGGCTCTCGCTCGGCGCAAGGCACGCCGGGACATCGCGGGGCCCAAACACCGTCACCAAGGCAACCAGCCGCACGCCGTTGTCATGGAGACTGGCAGGCGCCTAGGAGAGGCTAGCTGACCCGCCGCCTCTGCCCGCACCCAGCTAGGATGCTTCGCCGAGGCCACAAGGCCTCTGAAAGGCGAAGACACTTGAGCGAGAGCCTCAGCTGGCAACAAGACCAGGCGCTGAGCAGCAGCATCTACCTCCTGCGAGAGATGGGCCCTACCGGCTTCCTGCTGAGGGAGGAGGAGCCGGAAAACAGGGATTGCAGAGTAACTACTGCCCCAATTCGCCTCCGCCCTGGCCCGGCCTACCCGTCGGGTCCCCCCAAGCCCACCCAGTATGTTTAGCCCCTGACAGTCCCTGCAGATACTTGCTGCCCCACCCCAAAGGCGTTTCCCCGTGAGTGTTCCAGACGCTAAAGACGTGCAAATTGCAGAAGGAAATAGTATTTATTAGAAAAGTTTCTTTTTGGAGCTTAGGACCTGAGATTACATTCAACTCTTTTAAGAGGATGGCTGTTGATCTTTAGGCTTGAAAATGTTAGAGGCTTGATATAAATATTGGTTTGCATTACCTGTGTTCTTGTATCTGTTGTTAGCGGTCACTAGTCCTGTAAATCAAACGAAATTAAAATACTGTTAATACAGACTACTTACACGCTGTAAATATTAGCTGACTAAATAAAATTGGTTTCCCTATACTCTTTATTCACTCGGAAGCTATTTTGAGACCCTTGAATAAGATGGTTTAAATGGCAGTATCTTGGAAAGGTCTTAATGAATAAAAATTCTTTTTAATTTTGCTGAAAGACAACAGATATTTCCTATTTGCATATCCCATCCTCACCACTCAAAGATCAGCCACCGAACTACCTCTCAGGAATTGATTTAGAAAATTTTAATTTAGCCCTCTAGTGGTAAATATTAATAAAATAATGGGGGGTTTTTTTTAGAGCTTTAAACTCATTAATTCAAATGTTGACATAAATAAAATATATATGAAATTAAAAAAAGAAAATTTTAATTTAGTGCCATGCATTTTAAGAACTGAATCCAATTTACTAGTCTGTGCTTATTTAAAACACCCTTTTTTTACTTTGTTGCTTACAACACTTACTGTATTTATTTAGTAAGTTGTTTTAGCTAATATAGTCTTGGTGAATAAAATTTGTTCTCTTACATAAAATTAAATTTAATAAGGTAAATTCACCAATTCAAATACAGAAAAAAACAAAAATCCAAAATGAGCTCCCTTACAAAAGGTGTTTAGTTCCATACCAGGGTAGAATTTCCTTACAGTAAGAAATTTATAGTTTTGAGTTTTTGTTTGTTTTAGATTTTAAAAGTAGATGGTTTCCTGTACCTGAGTACAGGTCACTTAAAAACCCTCTTAATCGACATTGCAAGTTGCTAACCAAGGCAAAGAATAAGGAAGTGAAAAATCAGCTTAAAGACTGGTATCAAGAGTTAAGATTTCCTAATAGACTTTATTTAACCTTTTGTAATCATCTAAATTACCTCTTCAAATCTCTTTTAATCCAGTTATATGTGGGCTTAGTTTTACTCTAAAAATTAACTGACTTTTTTTAAAGTATGCATTTTTCTTTTAAAGGTTTTTCTAGGAAATCCTCATGTTTGTAACTGTTCCACATTTCTGAAAGGAGGGGAACTTTGTAAGCATATATGTTGGTAAGTCACTTTTTAATGAAGACCTT
>CAUYSK010093621.1:0-10639 GCA_963575035.1 Avahi laniger
TAATTTGGCAACTTGTAAGATTCTATCCTCACTTTCTGAAAAGTAATTTGGAAATATGTCTCAGGGGTCTACACACCTACACCACCTTACCCAGTATTTTCATTTCCAGGATTCTATCACAGCATGCTTACAAAAACGTAAGTATAAAGATGTTCACTGCAGCATTATTTATCAAGGCAAATGCTGGAAGCCACCAAATCACCCAACATAAACCATTATCTACGTAAGATTCAATGGAATATTTTGTAGCCATTAAAGATCATACGTAGAAAACAGACTAACTCGCATGGAGGGAACATGTACTCTTCACAAATGTCAATGTCATGTAAGACAAAAAAAAAGGACTGAGGACGTTTTCCAGATTAAAATGAGCTCAAGAGGCATGATAACGAAACATAAAGTGTGATCCTGGATTGGATCCTGGTTTGGGTGTTAAAATGCAAAAATGGACATTTTGGAGAAAATTGGCAAAATTTAAAAATAGGATTTACATTATATAACAGTACTGTGATTGGTGGCTCACACCTATAATCCCAATACTTTGGGAGGCCAAGGCAAGAGAATCCCTTGAGTCTAGGAGTTCAAGACCAGCCTGGGCAATATAGCAAGACCCTATCTCTAGAAAAAATAAAATAATTAGCCAGATGTGGTGGCATGCACCTGTAGTCCCAGCTACTCAGGAAGGAGGCTGAAGCAGGAGGATCGCTTGAGTCCAGCAGTTCGAGTTTGCAATAAGCTGTGATCATGGCACTACACCCCAGTCTGTGAGAGTGAGCGAGACACTATCTCTTAAAAAAAAAAAAAATAATAAGATAATAGTATTATATCAATGTCAAATTTCCTGAATTTTATGACACTGTTGTAGCTACATAAAGTAATGGAAAGGGACATGATAATCTGCAACTTATTTTTAAGTTGTTCAGGAAAATTACATTAAAATCATACATAATATGTATATAATACATCTAAATTACATCTAAATTATACATAATACACATAAATGTGAAGAAAACAAGCAAATATGGGAAATGTTAACAATTGGTGAAAGGAACACAAATTCTTTGTACTACTCTTGCAACTCTTTTGTAAGTTTAAAATTATGTCAAAATGGAAAGGTAAAATATATATCTGAAATTTTGTTACACGTCAAAATGCTTATGCTAAAAGTGAGTGAAAACATTAGGATACAAAAGTCCATTTCAGCGTGATGTCTGAAGAACGGGGCAGTTTAAAATGTCCTGATTAGAAGGAAATAAGCCTCAGTGTTAGCAGCGGCATGTCATTTCTGAGTGGTGAGATTCTGACTGAGTTTTCTTTTTCTTTTATTATTTTTATACTTTTTTGTACCCACATTTTTATAATAAGCATGAGTTATTTTCATAATCAGGAAAAATGAAATAATAGAAGGAAATTATACATTTTTATGCATTATATAAACATCTGATTCAGTCTTCAAACACTTTTAGGTTTGAAGCTTTAGGCTTGATATCTCATGTCAGTGGAATTTGAAGATAAGGCATGTAAACCCTAAACAGATTAAATCCTGTTTACAGCAGTAAAACCTCACTTGTAAATTTCATAACATATTTGAAATGACTTTCCATGCAAACCTCAGAAGAGCAGGTGTGGACCACAGCATTGGTACATGAAAAAACTGGCACTCCAAGATTCAGCCAGAATTTTCTCAAGATTGTCAACTGACAGCATAAATAACTGTGCCCATATTCTCTTATAATGTTTTCTAACCTATTTCCAGTTCTAAAAATTAGAATACTACGTGGTGTGTATGTGTTTATAATTTCTTTCTGAACTACTAAAGTCAATTGCAGACATAATGCCCCACTATTTCTAACACCTCAGGGTGCATTTCCTAAAAACAAAGATATTTTTCTATCTAACCACAGTCCAGCCTCAAAATCTTGCAATTAACTGACAGAATTCTACCATCTAAACCACACACCCCACACAAATTTCAATGGTCGTCCCCATGAAGTTCTAAGTAACAAAACGGTCCAATCCAGGGTCCCGCATAGCGTTTAGCTCTCACGTCTCTAACCTCCTTCCATTCGGGGGACTTTCTTGGTTTTTCCTTGTATGGACACTTAAAGATTACAGACCAGTTATTTTAAGTGTCCCTCAATTTGAGGTTATCTGATAGTTCCTCATGATTAGATCCGAGTTACACATTTTTGCAAGAATATCACAGAAGCAATGCCGTGCTTCCCTCTGTGCATCTTATCAGATGGTGCACGATGCCAATTTGTCCAATTACTAATGGTGTTAGCTTTGAATATTTGATTAGAGTGGTGTCTGCCAAGTTTCTCCACAATAAAATTACTATACTCCCTTTGCAATTAATATGGATTTGTAGGGAGATACATGAGACTGTATAAATATCCTGATGGGACAACATTATAGTCCAACATTTTATGTTAAGTACCAATTGACATTCAGCCCCCAGGAAAAAAAAAACAAAACAGATCTTCATATACATTTGTTAGTTACATTTAAGAATTATAGTACCATTAAAACAAGTTTTCAGAACTTGCACAAAGAAAAGACTTTTGAGGGAAATTCCCATAATGTAAACACTGCAGTTTGCCAAAAGTAGATCTCCTTTTATCTGAACAAGTTGAAACAGTGATGACATTTAAATGCACAACCTTTCATTCCTCAGGAAACTGAAAAATAAATATGATTTGCCCTCTAGTCCTCTAGTTATATCCTTAGAGATGACAACTATAATATATCCCTGATTCATCTGAACTTTCTTGTTTGTTCTTTAAACAAAAGGCTTTTAACTGAGATAAAATGGCAAGCTAGGCTCACCCCGGCCTGAGTCTGTGGATCCTACACAAGGTGATCCAAAGAGAGTCATGGGTCCATGTAGAACACCCTGTAAAAGCCATGTCAGCAATGGCAATTCTCCCCTCAGGTCACGAGGCTCACTTCAAGTGTCCCAGTTGAGAGGGCTTCCAGGAACTCCCAGGGGAGAACAGTCTGCAGTCTTTTTATTTAAGCATCTTATTTCCCAAAAGCTTTGTGTTTGTCTGAAAACACAAGACCAGCGATGACGCATTCTAGCTCAGAACAAAGACTGTCATTAAGATGGGCTTGCAGATAGAGGCTTCGGGGCTTCGCACTAAAGACTCATTCTGTGCTTTGGAATTTATGATGAAGTTATTACCAAAAAAATGCAGAATCAATTGTAATTTTCCTTTCTCGTACCTGACAAGTGCAATGGTAGAAACCTTTCCTAAGGCGATACTTAGCAGTTTGGGTTTGGTGCTGTGTGGAGGTTCTAAAAACAAACAGTGATGCATTTCTCTTGACTCGCATTGCCTCAGATTCCCATGTTTCAATTAAATGATTCTCTTTAGAGAATCAAAATGGACACACGCAAAGGTAAGCAAGGAAAGAGGGGAAAGCATGCTAGGTAAGTCAGAGGAGAAGGGACATGTGGGAGAAGAGGATGCCAGCCCAGAGAGTGGTCTGGGAACTGGCTGCCCCCTGAGCTGGGTCATCTGGGCAGGCTGGATGCACTTGAAGGGCAAGAATCATGTGGACAGATTGGGCCTTCGGATGCTCCATACACCACTATCCATACTGTTCCCCCAAACAAGACATCAGCACCCAAGGATTACTGAGTCTAACTTCAAATCTAACTCAAACTGTCTCTACCTCTCACTTTCATTTTTTTTTCCATGCAAACAGCTTTTATTACAGAAAAGAAAGAAACTATACAAAATGAAAGTTAAGAAGGAAGGAATACAAAGTGAAAATATGTTTCAAAGAGAAAGGAACAGGTCAGTCTCCACGAGGGGAAAAAGAACTACCTCCATCCTTTCAACAAACCCTTAGTGCAATTCTCCGAGATGCTAGAGGACACAACACAAGTCATTTCTCTCAGGTCCCCCCCTTCAGTTTTTCTTCCTTTTCCGTGAATGATACAACAGGCAAATTTTATCATCCACGTGATTCCAGAAAGATCCAAGCTTAGCTGCAGACAGATTTTTGGAGACCTCTGAGAGATCAGGGACTGCCCCATTCTGACTGTCCACTTGCCAGGCCGAGCCGTAGAGCTGGTCCAGTGTGGGCTCACCATCCCAAGTGACTCCAGGGTATTTTGAGAGGCTCCTTTTGCCCTCCTGGCTTGGGCTGCCCACTCATGCATCTTCCACACACTAGCAAGAGAAGCCATGTTGCCATGAGCCCTGCTCCGGTGCTGGCCACCTGCCCCATGACTGGACATCCCATCCTGTTTCTCTTACATGCCACTCTGGCTGATGAGTTGCTGTTTACAAGAAGCAAGAATTTACTTGGTAAATTCCCAAAGCATAATGTAAGTGCCAGGGCTTGAAAGGCTGCTATGGAATCCCCCCTCACAGAGGAGACAAGACAAAAGGAGGAAGGACAGGAGCAGAGCCAGGGAGGGGTCAAACAAAAGGTCAGGGAAGGATGAAGCTGTCTGCTCCTTGGGGTCCCCACGCAGGGGGGCCCTGCATCAAGGCCTCTGGGCCCAGGACCACTGCAACTGCCTCCGAATCCATTTTCTAGATTTCTGAGAAGTCTAGCCAAATGATAAAATCTGTCAAAAAATGCTTTAATCCTTCTGCCTTAGATCTAGTTTCTCGATAAGCATCGAAATGCACAGTGCCCGATCCTTTCAGGTGACAATGTTACTGACAGGCACTGTCACACCGCGTGAAGGCAGAGGGATTTATTCTTGCAATTCTTGCATTTCTTCAGTTTCCTGTTTTTATCGACAATGCGAGACTAATAAGAGGCCTAGTAATAAAACTATGCAGACAAGTAAAACAGATGACACACAACTGCAGTTTTAATGAAACAAGGTAAATCTTTAAAATGCATGCAGAGAGATATATATTACCACTCAACATATGACACTGTTGCATGAGTTATGTTTCATATAACTGTTACTTCCTTTTTCTTACTTTTTCAAAACATGACAAATGACACAACAAATGACAAACAAAAAAGGCTTAGCCTGTCACTTTTGGGAGCAGAAAATTGGGTTGAGTTCTGTGGAAAGTAATGAAAAGTTTCCTCATTGTCTCTTCCATTTCCTTCTCCCTCTGCTCTCCCTCACTGTTGTTCATGTCCACAGTTTGCTTTACAATGACACGTGGGTAGGATTTTCCATTTTACCAAGAGGCTTAAGTAAGCTATTTTCCTAGGTGTAGGGGTTATATTGGGTTGGAGAAAATTTTTGAGAAGGAAAAATGGGAAAATCCAATAAAATGAATAATAAGAACTACTAATAACTCACCCTTCACTATTTCCCTAACACTCACTATCCACATAATTTATAAATATATAATGGTGAGAAAGTCACAAATAACCAAATTTTTGACTTAGAATGATCTCACAGATCCTGTGCATTTATAACCAAGTCCTATGAAGCCCATATTAACAGTTAGTTAATAGCACAGTGATGGACAGAGCACAGGTATCCCCCAAACCACCCCCAGGCTCCCACCACTAGATAACACTACTTCAGTCTAGGGAATTTTGTAGACATAGGGTTAGCCAAAATTTACTCACAAGAAACAATGGCAGTGCTAAATAATCTGAAAATATACCCATTTTCTATGCATCCGTGAGCAGAGCAGTTATTGCACAAAAAGATTCTTAAACTAAAAATAATTGATCTTCACAGAAAGATAACTGGAGGAAGGGGTTATAGAGGACATCCATCAACCCAAGTGGGCACTGACAGAATGGGAGAAAGGGAACTGACCTACGAACTGTCAAAGACAAAGACAGCATATGTCCTGAGGGGCTGTGAGGAGAGGTGACTCCTAACTACACAGCCAAAGTCAGAGAGCATCTGTACCAACGTAAGAATGTAAAAAGCCACATTCATTTTCCTCTTCCCTTGAGAGAAGAAAACAGACATTTGGGATCCCACTAAAATATCCAGAAGAATCTTATTTTTACCTCCTATTATAACCCTAATAGTAACTCTTCACTGAGTACCTACCAGACTCTAAATAGTAGATTAAAACATGTGACATTCCCAATATTCACCTATTTTGACCTATAACAGTGGCAATTTCAGATAGGTTCTACCAAATTCATTATCTCTAATTTCTAATTCTAACCTTGGGAGATGGCTATTTTTATTCCCATTTATAGATGAAGAAACAGAAATGCAAAGAAGGATAATAATGTGCCCAAGGTCATCAATACACCAAAGTGCCATGTCCTGACCTTGGGTGTCACAGACCCCAAAGCCAAAGGTCAGGAGCCTCTCTCTGTGGTACAGCCTGGAGTCGTCTGAGTTAGTTCAGGCAGCTAAATGCTTATCAAGCAGAACACAGAGTTTAAATGATCCAAGTTAGTCTATTAACTTTTGAGACATATTTTCTACCCCTACCCAGCTTATCACAAATTATACTCATTTCGGTCTTTTGGTCTGTAAAAATGAGACGATTGGACTGAAGGATTGGTAAGGTCCCTTTTTCATTTCCTAAAACTCGCATAATAATTACAAATGTAATAAACAGAATTTTCAGTTTTTGTAAAAAAAAAATGATTATTTTTAAAATTGTCATTGTTCTTTGGGAACTACCCAAATAATATAGAAAAGTTTAAAGTAGAAAGAGCAAATCTCCCCTACCCCTAACTGTGGTGCTCTGTATCCATCTGGAATTTTGCCAGATGCAGGTGTGTGACCTTGAGCCAATCACTTAGCTTCTCTGAGATTTGAGTTTCTTTGTGTGCAAAATTGGACTGGACCATGTCAGCTCAGCCTCCTCTCAGGGAAGATGAATGTATTAAAGTAGGTGAAAGTGTTTCCACAGAGGTTTTTGTGCTAGGTTAAGAGCCATGAGCACACGCTTCCCTCTCTGGAGTTGGCCAGGACACCGACTGGGCGGGGATGTCGGCCGGCCAACCCCTTCCTCGCCGGGGTCTCACCATCACTCGGCAAGCAGCTTTCCTCCATGAGTCAAGACAATAAGGGTTGGGCATCCTTGAGCTAATCAAGTGACATCAGAAAAACGGAAATAGCCACCTGATTATGATTCAACCAAAATAAAAATTCTTATAAAACTATCTCTGAAAATCACATCTGCATCACTCCTGATAAATCAGGCCAGGCGGAAACCGGTGCGTGTGAGTAACCACTGGGAGTCACTCTGTCACAGCTCCGCCCCAGCTCACTCGTCCCCCCAAAGACACAGGTTCTACGAGGCAGATGGACTGTTTGGAAGCTGTGTGTCCTGGTTCTCTTTCCTAGTTCTGACCCTGCAGTTTCAGAGTTAAGAGGCCAATAAGCAAATGCGCACATCATTTAATCTCGGAGCCAACAAAGACCCACAAGATCGCCCAGTAATTTACACCAGCACATGAACACAGTTGACGAAAACAGCCGAAGGTTCTATTCCAACAGGAATATGGAAGAGTTTAAATTAACCACATTAATAAGCCACAAGAATGACATGCAAAGGGCTTAACATACTTAAAATGCATCTATCTCATGATCAAAGGAGATTTCTATTCCTGGGACAAATAAATGTTTTGAAGTCAACTAACAGGCATACACAAATATTAATACTAATTAATATCTATAGTTTTAATTTAAAACACTTTTGCATGTCAATTCATTTGATGCTGAATGGTTGGGGGAGGAGCATTTATATTTATTGAAAATTTAGCATGTATCAGCCACATTGGATTGATTACTACACTTAATTCTTAATAGGAACAGCTAATCATAGGTGTTATTGGCCCCATTTTGCAGTTTGAAAAACCAAGGCTTTGAGAGGTGGAATAACTCAGTCGGGTCATTCTGGCCTCCCCACCTCTGCTGGGCTCTTTCCCTATAACCTTTTCCTCTTAGAGACTCTAACCTTTGATGTTGGTGTGTCTGTGGATTGCTCTGTGGGTTTAGAAAATAAAACATTTTCAAATTAAGTCAAGGTGACACTGAAACATGTCAGCTTCCTTCCTACACTATGATCTTATTTCCATACTATAGATCCTTCCTTGGTAAACAGCCCTACACTCTACCAACTAAGGGCTAATTGCTTCTGATACCCGTTTACCCAGAGGTAAGGCAAACCAAGAGAGGGGCTGCTCTCTTTTAAGAAAGCTCCCAGTCTTGCTCTCATTAGAGAAAACATCAGACCTACCACCAGAGCAGCCAGAGCAAGGATTCCCATATCACCTCGTTATTAGCATGATGTGTCACCAAGCCCACTGCCGATACCCTCAGTAACTACCACCACCCATACTCAGCCCTTAAAGCAGGTAGCACAGAAGCCTAATCAGGAAAACAGAAAAAGAACAGAAAGACAAAATCAACCAATGGAATCTGCTGGAGACTTTGTCTTAACCAATCCATCATGAAGTCTAAGTAAAATATAAAACCCAAAAGGATTATACATTCCACGTATTGTAATTCTATCTGTCACAAGTTCTACTGATACTCAAAAAAAGAAAAAAAAATCTGGAACATAAGCAAATATAAATCTAAGCCCAATCTGGGAAATTTCTCACTTGCTAAATCCTCTCTTGTCTAAAAGCCACATTAATGGTATTTCAACCACCGCTGCCTTATCGTGCTCAAGAGATTCTGGCAAAAAGAAAAGCATCACAATTTAAATAAGTAAAATTAACCTCATAGTTTCACTTTTGCTTTTAATGACAAATACAAAAATAAATTTTAAGGCAGCACAACACACCTCACCCACTTCAGCAGATTGAGCCATTGTCAACGTAAAAGAAATTCTCCATCAGAAATGCTAACAGAAAGACAACACCAGAATAACATGGGAAATGCAAAAAGAACCCCTAGGAGATGTCTCAGAAGGCTAGCCACCTTGAGTTAATTCAGAAGTCTGCTAATTCAAGTACAAACCATTCAGTTTTAGCCAGCATTTGCGGGGAAATCTTCATTTTTGCTAGTAAACAAAAAGACAAAGCAATATCCCAAGGAAAGTTGAGACCTTGATATTTTTTCTCTCTCACAATATTAGCTTACAGCTTAGCAACAGCCAGGGTGGAGGAGGAAATTCCTCTGTTCACACCCACCCCCCTCAGATGCCCTTTTTTTTTTTTAAAGAGGATTGTGTACAATGCATTTTAAAAAATCCATTGTTGGGGCAAAGGAGACGCAGATGTTTTTTCTCCTAGCTAATAATGGATTCGATTGCCTTAAAGTCAAAGAACTCCTGGGTGGGAAATACCAAGCAGACAAACAGGAACAGAGTAATGCACCAGCCAGATGATGTGTCTTAACCCTACATTCTAGAATAACTTAGGGCACCCTTTAACAATAAAATGTTTCCTTCAGCAAAACTGTTCAATTGTACTCTATTTGTAATTTTAAAAAGTTTTCTTATAACTAGAAAAATGAGAGTATTTCAGTTTTTAATAAATAATGTAATTTATCTATTTGTCTTAATTTTTTTATTTTTAATTACTATGGTTACGTAAGAGTTATATATATTTATGGAGTGTATGTGATATTTTGATACAGGTGTACAAGGTGTAATCATCAATTCAAGGTAATTGGGGTATGTATCATCAAAAGCATTTATCATTTCTTTGTGTTAGAAACATTTCAATTCCAGTCTTTTAATTATTTTAAAATATACAGTAACTTACTGTTGACTATAGTCACCCTGCTGTGCTAGCAAATGCTAGATCTTGTTCTTTCTACCTAGCTATATTTTTGGGCCTATTAGCCCTTCCCACTTTATCTCCTGGTCCTCGCTCCCCTTAGGTAACCATCATTCTACTCTCTATCTCCATGAGATCGATTGTTTTAATTTTTAGCTCCCACAATCAATATTGAGATTAAAATAATCTAAATTTGAAGTCTTTAACTGAGAGAACAGCCACGATCTCACTATCCACCCCAAAGAGAGACTATGGTACCAAAAGAGATTGGAACTAGCATCCCACTCTCTGTAATCTGGAGAGAGCTGGAGAAAGCTAACTCCTTGTCCATTAGATGAAACAGCCTAACGTTAGAATGACTAATGGTCATTCTCCTTCCTCATTCTGTATCTTCCCGATGATAAGAACGCCAGGCCTATTTACTTTTACTATCAATTATCTGATAAAACCAAATAAAGAAGCTGTCTTTTTACAGGATAATGAGTCTCCAAAACCGAATATTTTTGGTGCCAAAACTATCATGACCTGAAAAGGAGGTGTGGGAGGAGAGACACAATAGAGATCCTGAATCCTTGCAGAAACTTCAGCAAACACAAAACTAATGTTTATAATCACATTAAGAGGACAAGAACAAAATACTGAAAACAATTCCGATGCAGTAGTGCACCTATAGTCCCAGCTACTTGGAAGGCTGAGGCAGGAGGATTGCTTGAGCCCAGGACTCAAGGCTGCAGTGAGCTATGATCACACCACTGCACTCCAGCCTGGGCGACAGGGTAAGCACCTGTCTCTTAAGGAAAAAAAAGTCCAAAGTGACTGACTTTTAGTGGACAATATGTTGCTTCCTCTATATTTCAGTACTAAGTTCTAACCATGTGCAAGGCTGTTTAACTCTTTACGTACGTCTTCTCATTTAATCCTCCCAACGACTCTGTAAGGTGAGTACTATTATTCCCATTTTACGGATGCAGAAACCTAGGCTTACCAA
>CAUYSK010093625.1:0-25181 GCA_963575035.1 Avahi laniger
TTGTAGTCCCAGCTACTTGGGAGGCTGAGACAGTAGGATTGCTGGAGCCCAGGAGTTTGAGGTTGCTGTGAGCTAGGCTGATGCCATGGCACTCGCCCCAGGCAAGAGAGTGAGACTCTGTCTCAAAAAAAAAAAAAAAAATGGGAATAACAATAGCACCCACTGCCAGGGATTATTTGAAAGATTAAGTGAGTGCTCTTATCCCAAGTGTTTAGAACAGTGCCTGCCATATTAGAAATACTCAATAAAAGTGACCAGTGTTATTATAAAGGATAACAGAACAGAGAAAGGGTGAGGGTGTCAGCGTGAGATCCACCTGAAACATAGAAATGCTGGACAGCCCTGGCTGCTAATATCCAACATATTTATAGATGGAGAAACAAACATATCCTTCCACTGAAGTTTCAGGAACTGAAAGTTTCAACTGAAAGCACCGCATTCCCATCTTTCTTGGCAAATGCAATGACCCATTTTGCCAAAGCTGAGTAGGAGGGAAAGCCTAACATTTGTCATGTGTCTTCTTAATACAGTGAGTTTTGATTATCTTTACTGAGTTTGTATTAAATAAAACCATCTTATGTATGGAGTTTCCTCTAGAATGATGGCAGAACAAAGAGTGGGGCAGCCTAAATAATACCCAGACTGAACAACCCAAGATAATTTAGGATGGGCCAGTGTGGGGGACTTCACAGGCCCGAGCTTCCCCAGATTTATTGTCTTACGTCTCAGCCTTCAGGAATTTTCTTCCAGAAACACTTTGATTTACAGTAATATGGGGATCTGCATACTTTTGTTTCATTCTGCAGAATCTCAATAGCAGTGGCCTAAAACACACTTTGGTGTGCGTGTTGTGTTGTAAGTCAGCTCCTGACAACAGACCTTAGATCCTAGGTCTAGGGCATTTCAGAGCAGAGGTGGCCCAGGTCACAAGGGAACTGTTGATAAGATCTTTAGGTTTAAGTACCTTCTTGATTTAACGTATTGCTGGATTTCTCAGCTTTTCTCATTCCTATTTGTGAAACTGAATTCATTTCTGAGTGCGGTTTGCATGCCACCTTTAACTATCTGGTTTCCTTTCCTTGTCTGACTTTGTTTATTGCTCAATACACTTATAGGTTTCTTTTGCCTGGGGCTTTTGTTTATAAGAAATTTCAAAACCCACACACAATTGTTTTCTGGCCAGGATAGAATCCTGAACTCTCTCTAGCCTGGAAACCCATAATGTATTGGGCCTCTGCAGTTGTTTTCTGCTTTTAGGTTCAGTCTTTTAACTCTAAGTATGGAAACCAATAAATAGCAACAAACGATTTTATGCTAACTAGGTTGAAATGGATTCTCCGTCCACCGTTAAAAATCAAAAATCAGTCAGAACATCATAAAAGCCAGCAAATTCTTAGATAACCAGGGTTATTTACTAATGTTTTGACCATTCCATTTAACATAACGGTGAACTGGATAGCATAAAGGTGACTACATAGGCCCCCACATGATGTTTTATTTGCTTGGCTGATTTATAAATCCTGTATCTATAATTGACAACTCATTCCTTTATAGATGTGGGTTATGCAATCACAGTGAGAAAGGATTTACTGAAGCTGACGTGCTGAAAATTTTCACTTTCAATCTATAAAATATAATGTGGTTGAGAATACAGAAGTATGGCCAAAATCCAATGTTTTGTAAAGCAGTAGACAAATATAAAACAATATTATAAGCATTATCACAATCATTCTATCTATCAATCTATTAATCTATCTGACATTCTAAACCTGAGGATTCTGGTAAATGTTAAAATAATCAGTGTTATGACTCTATTTTTTTCAAATAGCCCTTCAGCTCTTCATCGTGGACAACAATTTCAGCTTCTAACACTGTACTTTAGAGTTTTTTGCTTTTCTTTTTTTTCATTTAGAGTTTTTTTTCAATGAGAAATTTTCTTCAATCTACCCATTCTTTATTTTGATGCTAGGTCTTATAGATCAATTGCTACTATTAATCACCTAGAGGAGGAAATAAAGTTAATGTCATGGATACACCAAGGGCAGTTTTGCCAGCTGGCGTGAACTGTAAAAGGTGGTGTGTGTGTGTATGTGTGTATGTGTGTGTGTGTGTGTGTGTGTGTTTGTGTCATAAATTGTTCTGTGTGACGATATAGCTGTTGTTATTTGCAGAAAACTTTATATTTTTGTTAGGTCAAGAAGCCTGTAATTCTTCAAGTGATCCCTGAACCTTATTTAATACAGCGAACCACAAAAGGAGCCGGGTTGAACTTTGGTGTCTGCAAGTTAGAAAGTAATAACTTTCCCCATCTCTTCTGTAAGTGACTTGTGCCATGTGATGAATGCAGACCCTTTCCTCACAAGGGTTTCCTGGTATTATACACTTGTAGCAAATAAGGTTAGAACCTTTAAAATATAGCATTTAGTAATGTGCTGGAAATAGCTTCTTCTCAATTCCTTTAAAGGTCACCGCATTTGCTTTCCAGGCGTGATTTTAGCTCGAGCCTCTACCGAGTGGAACTGAGAACATGCTTGCCTTTGTGTCTTCAATTTTCCCAAGCTTGAGAGTAAAATGGCAGGGTCTTTCATAAAGTAAGTGGCGTGTTTGTGTGTGTGTGTGTGTGCGCATGCTCTTGTGAATTTAGATGTATAAATGCATTGCCAATATAATCTTAATGTTGGTTGCATATATATGCACACTGCTTTTTCAATTGAAGGTAAAGTTATTATCTTACCTCGTATTATCATCAGTCTAGAAGCCAAGCTTATGGGAGTGAAATAGGAGCAACAGCAACTAAAGGAAAACAAACTCCGTTGAAAGCACTCAATTATTTGTACTTGGCCTCTGCACTCCATGAACTACCCTTCACCAAAAAAGTATATTAACAAGACTCTAGGAAGACAGAATTAACATCAGTCTACAAGCTTTGCTGCTGTTCCACTGAAAAAAATGAATTCATTAAGCCATTGATATAAAGCAAGAAAAAATAATCAACCACAGCATTGCTGTCAAAATTGGTATCAGGATGGTAGATTGAAATGAGAGAATATTTTACACCAACAAATACAAATCAAGGCCAGGCTGGTGTTTTGTTTTGTTTTTTTTTTTTAAAGGCTTCTTTTGTACAAAATATTTCATTATTGTTGGTCATCACTGTCATTTGTCAGCACCACCAATATCCTCACCTGCCTCATGTCATCGTTATTAGCACCATCGTTATCATCATCTTCATCATGTTTGTAGTCAGAAGTTATGGTTCTTTTTAGATATCTGCTATAGTGAACTAAATGTTTATGTTCCCTGCAAAATTCGTAGATTGAAATCTTAACCCTTAGGTGTTGGTAGTAGGAGGCAGGGCTTTTGGGAGGTGATCAGGTCATGAGACTAGAGCCCTCATACACGGGATTAGTGTCCTTATGAAAGAGACTCCAGAGACCTAGTTCTCCCCTTTTGCCATGTAAGGACACAGCAAGAAGCAGACACATCACGAACCAGAAGTGGCCCTTCACCAGACATCTTGGGCTTCCCAGCCTCCAACTGTGAAAAACAAATTTCTGATTTTTATAAACCACCCAGCTTAAGGCATTTTTATAATATCAGCCCAAATGGACTAAGACATACACTAAAGATTGAAAATTGTCCATATCTGCTAATAATTTGCACTCTGTGGTCACACCCTGGCTAATAGGCATTCCGTCTCTGCCATTAAAAACTCTACCTTCTGAATTCCCCATAGCAGTTACTCTCTGACTATTAATAACTTTTCATTTGAAGTCATTTCTTTTTGGTTTTTAGCCATCTTTACAAATGTGCATATTTTGTTGTATCAACTAGAATATAACAGTCTTAAAGACAAAGATTGTGTTTTCTACATTGGTATGAATACATTATTCAGAGTAGTGCCTTGCACATAGTATTTAATAAATATTCAATAAATATTTATCAATAGAGTGCAATTTTACAGGAAAGTTGGAGAATTTGTTCACGGTAAAAATTTTCCTATAAGTGGTGTTAATTTAGCCAGATAAGCTTGTATATAGAGACGAAACTGTATGTATGCACTAGAGACAGGAATGTTCATGAGTTCTTGGCAGGAAGGTGTGTGTCAAGGAAGTCTGAATTCATATTAAGTGGAGAAGATTTCTCAGAAAAAAACAGAGGACTTGGTCTAGTTTATACTTGGTCTAGTTCTCTGCAAGTAGGCTCAGCAAAGTCTGATAGGAGGGTTAGAGAAAAATGCTATGAGGAAGATGTAGAAGTGAAATCAGCGGGTGCAAAGAGAGAATGGGGTTAGTTAGTATGGGAGAGCTGGCTGGACTGAAGAACAGCATTGAAAAGCAGGATCAAGACTTTACAGTTGGATGAACAGGTAACAAGTGTCCTTAGAAGATTCTGAATAACTGAAATAGGCCCTCCATACAAGCACACAATGTAAAGGATTGTTTTAGTGGCAATAAGATGTGAGCAAGGAGAAGAGGTTCCTATACTCATGGATAGAATAATCTAGATCTAGCAGGGGATTGAGTGATGAAGGGGAGAAATGCATGATGTGCAGGGATAACTGCTTAGACCTGCAATTGTGTAAGAGGCAAAGAGTGAGAAGATGACATTTTCACTTATACTGGAGCCTCAGGGGAAGGGAAAGGATTTTCTTTGCACCATATCAAGGTAGCAACAGTGAGCAGTAATCCCAGTGAATATAAGAGCAGGACAGTGGAAGATCATCCACCGCCTAGTCCCAGAGAGGTCACTCCTTAAGGTTCAGCTCATGAAGCTAAATTTTAGGCTGGCGAGTTGCACTGTCTTTAATCTCTTAGTAGAGAGATGGTACAGAAAGCCACCAACTGGAATCAAGAAGACTGGATTTTAGACCTGGGCATGTCTTTTAATTTTAAGTTACTAACTTCTCTGAGCTTTTGAAAAAATAAGAGAAACAGATCAAATAATTTCTGAGCAAGCTTTCATGCTCTGTGTCCTATTCTGGACTTTGGCACACCACTGTTCAAGATTTCACAGCATGGTGTCGTTGTAAGTTCTGTGACTTCACCCCAGATAGCAGCACAGAATTCTTGCAAACAGAGACCATCTTTTCCAATATCTCCGTTTGGTAATATATATTGATTTGCATCGAATGTTGTTCAAGGAGTGTTTCTTTCAAGATTGTAATTGAGTTTGCTGCTCATAGAGGAGCTATGTCAGCTATGATAAGGATGAGAAAGATGAGGGTTACAGAAGACAGGGAGTGAAGAAAACACATACCAGGGAAGGAGAATCAGATTTTTAGCCTGCTTTGTTCATGTGGGATTTTCAGGATTATGGGATAAAATGCATTCATCAATGAAGCATCCAGAAATGTGACTACATCTGTACAAATGAGAGCACAGTGTCTGTACTTGTAGACCCTGGCTTATGCATTTTATTTTCTCCAACTTGGAAATGTTAGCTTGTGTGAGTTTCAAAATAACACCCTGCCATGTGAACTCACTTTGTTTGTAAACAAAATGGTACCTCTCTGAGGTTAGAATTTTCCAGGCACTTATCTCTGTAAGATACGGGAAAATATATGAATACATTTCCTTGACTAATGGTTCAAAATGCCTTCCACACCTGAATCCGATGAAACTTTTGGATCCAGCTACCAATTTAAAAGGAAAGAGAAATATGTTAAACCATACCACGGTAATACAATCAGCAAATTCAGACTGTGGAAAAATCTATAGGCATATTACCTGGTTACTTCAATTAAAAATGTTATAAGAAAGAAAAAAATGATATAGAATGCATAGATTAGAAGAGACTTCAAATACTTATGAAAGAATTGCATTACGTGGATGTCATTTGCATGCTAAGTCAAAGAAACAAATTTAAAAGTTATGACGTTTATGAGACAATTGTGAAAGCTGACTAAATATTTGATAATTTTTTATGAACTATTGTTAAGTTTTTAAGCTGTGATAATGATATTATGTTTTTCTTAAGATTCATTACCTTTTAGAGATACATGAGACACATACTGAAATATTTACAGATGAAATGATATGCTGTATAATTTTCTTCAAAATAATATAGGGGGGGGAAGTGGCTGAAACCAAGACTGGCCATGAAATGATGATTGTTGAAGCTGGGTGATGGGTACATGAAAGTTCATTGTACTATTCTGTGCTTCAAATTCTCCGCAATAAGGAAACAAAATTTTAATTTTAAATGCTATCAATTTACTTTAAACATTGTCTTTGATTCTTGGAGCTTTATTAGCACTTCCTCAAATGACAGTTTCATCACACCTAAAAGAATGGGATATAGATATTGTTGCCCTTTGAGTAGAAGGTGTTACTAACGCTGAAATAGGGGAAGAATTGCTAACAAAAGAAGTATAAATTTTATTGTATTAATGAATTTTTCCCCAGTTTCCAAGTTTGGAGCAATCGAAAATAAAAAAAACAATCTAAATTTTTCTGGCATTGCTGTTTCTCTCCAGCAGTCTTTTTGGCCTTTTTGTAGAGACAAGTTCCTGACAGAAAAACCTGTCTGTACTGATAAGTCAGAGCATTTAAACTCAGACTTAATTCCTCTGGATTCCATGTGATTTCCAAGCAATTAATATGCTTTAGAGAGACTTTGGACATTTGGGATCCAAATCAAATGGCTATGGCTTCTGAAGCCCAGGGAAAGTTGAGGCAAGCAATTTCTGTTCAGCATTCACACCCCTCCCTGTGGTAGTATCTGCAGTGGACATTTGTTGTCCTCAGAGGATCCCGAATTTCAATGGTGGATTCTCTTCTCCTCTCCTCTATTCTACCAATAGACTAGAGTAAGCTGACTTCACCCCCAGCTCTAGGGATGGGCCTGGATTGGTTTAACGTAATCAGTACATTCCACCAGTTATGGCCATTGGTTCTGGGGAGGACATATGCCCCATACTGGCCCAATCAGTGCATATATATCAGTGGGCAACAGGAATCTCTTCTATAGGACCTGAACAAAAATTTTTGCATCCTTAACTTTGTCAGGCAGTTACCCTACTACCATGAGGAGAGCAGATGTCAGGATGGAGATCATATTGAGGATTGCTCAGCAGAAAGATGGAAAGAAATTGGGTCTTTGGAGACATGACTGAGATACTGGATCAATCAACCATGAGTTTGTCTTTCCTTGAGACTATTCAGTTCTGAGGTCCAATAAATCTCCATTATTGCTTAAGCCTAATGGGTTGTGTTTTATTTCATTTGCCACTAAGAGCATCTTAGTACAAATGGTACATTCTTACCTATTGACAAGGAAATTCTGGGAATATAATATTTCAGTGAAGAATCCAGGGGTGAGAATGCACTGTTCACTTTGCCTCTTGAATTGGTCTATGCCTCATATCAGATGTGTTAAGACAATATTGAGAAGACCTAATTGGAGACATCAAATAAATATACTTGTTAGGTGATTAGACAGACCTAAAGGCATGGTTTTGCTCAGACTGATTCTGTCCGGTTGACCCAGAAAATTTAGTAGTACCACGTAAAAGGGTAGAGGTGATACTTCAAGATCTGCAGAGTAACTTGCGTGATGTCACTGGTTATTGGGAGCACAATGATCACTAGAGGTTGAGAGCTAGGAGCAGAAGAAAATCTCGGTTAAGCACTATTTGCTTCTGTTCCTTCCATGGAAAAACTCATATCAGCTGTGTAGGTCAGCATGCATGCCCCAAATGGCACTAGGATGCTCCATGAGGATTCACTGCATTTGCCTTATTTGCCTTTATATTTATTAATTATATTGATTGGTGTCTTCTGTATGCCAGACATCATTCTGGGTACTGGGAACATTGTAGTGTATGTAGATCAGACAGTAAGCAAATGGACAAGTAAATATATAGTTTCTCAGACAGTAGTAAGTGCTATGGAGAAAAATAAAGTACAATAAAGCAGGCTAAAGAGTGTCAGGAAAGAGAAATATAATATATAGTGGCCTAAAAGATGACATTTGAATAGAGAAATCTGAAAAACATGAAGGAAAGGGCCACGTGGACATCTGGAGGACGAGCGTTCCAGGAAGAGAAAGTAGCCAGTGCAAAGGGCCCATGGTGGGAGCAAGCTTAGCACGTCTGAGGAATGTCAGGGATGACCAGGTGGCTATTAATAGAAAAGAGTGAATGAGGCAGAGATTCAAAGAAGATGAAGACCCAGAAGCAATGAGGGGCCGGAATATGGCAGGCATTGAAGGCCAGTCTATGGACTCTGTCTGAATTATCAATTATTTGGAAAGCTAGCAGAACAAGTTAAATTTGGGTATCAATCATGTGTTATGCACTTTTTAGTTTACAAGACAATTCAATGCAAACTATAATTTAAAAACAACCCAAAGAACACATAAGTGGACGAGGAAAAAGCCAACAATCTCTTTCCTTTCATACCTCCATTCCACTCTGTCTGCTCAAACACTTATCTACCACCCCACCCTGGAAACAGATATTAACAATTTGTTAACTAGTCAATTATGCTTTTGTCTAAGCTTATACAAACTTACACTTCCCCCACCAGGTTTATAGAGGAGGTACACATGTTGAAAATTCTTTATACATCTTATATAAATGCGATTGCATTATAGGTTATTCTCTGCAACTTTATTTATGTAACAATACTTCATGAAACACATTAATACATAGACATTCCTAACACAGTCCTCTCTATCTTGTTATTTTGTTGTTCCTCATTTTCTTACATATCTTATGCTGAATGATGGAAAAGAGTAAGACCTGTGATCTAAGTGGGTACTCTTAAAGTTTTCTCATGTAATATCCCAGATGATGGAAACAATTAAGAAGTCATTTCCCACAAATACAGACCACATTTGGTGCTGAATCAGAATTTTATATTTATCTATCCATCTATCTATCTATCATTGTTGCACAGGCCCCAAAAGTCATTTTACTTGGAAATTTGGTACAAAAGTTGCAGGAAGGTGAATATCAGAGGCAATAATGGAATTTTAGAGTTGAAACGTACTTGAAATATCACGCAATCTAATTCTCTTGTTTTATTCATTCAGTAAACATATACTGAGTGCCTAGTACTCAGTAGGCACAATGAAAGGTATTATCAGAGATAAAAATTTGTCTAGGACAAAAATAATTGCAGTTTTTATCTTAACAGATGAAGACTGCATCTTCATGCAGAGTCTTACACTCCTGGTCTAAGGCAGTTTCTAACAGTAAATAACCCAAAAGGCCAAGCCTGAGTGCTTCCATTTGCAAAAAGTTTAGCCATTAGAGGTCCAAGCGGTGAATGAAATACTAGTTAGACAGTTTCTATCTATTGGGAGCTGGTAATTTACTCTGAAAACTCTTAGTGTAAAAATCTAATTTCAACCCATTTTCTCAGAGGGTAAATTTTATTCCATTTCCTTTTCTCAGGGCTCTGTCATTAGCATATTAAACTAATGAGTGAATCAATTATTTAAAACTGGCAATATTTTTTATGATGTCTAATTAAGTGTTTAATCAGGACATTCTGGTCTTTAATTCTCTGAAAACAGTATTCACCAGAGGATGAATGAAATGGCTGGTGGAACTTTACTCACACCCTCCTGTACTCAGAGAACTAGAGAAGAAGCTGGTGCCTTAGCAAAGAAGGTGAACAGGAACAAGTCACGGAGGAGATAAAAGTGGCAATAGGCCTGATCAGTAGCAGCTGACAATGACGCGTATGTGCTTCTGAATGGACTGTTAGCCCCAGGGAAGGATTATGACCCTCCCAGCTCGGGGACATGGTTCCTGGAATCTCCATGGCACAATAAAATTGAAATTTAGGGTAAGTAAGGCATTTCTTGATTTTCTCTAGACTCATTCCTCTAAAATATAGTATTTGACCATATCATTTAAGCATTGGTTAACTGACTGCCATAATATTTATAAAATCTTTTAAAGATTGTCTTAAAAATCATTTAATCGGTAGTTATAGTACATTTCAGGGCAAGCTGTTGATTCCAGAAGTACATGTTTAGCACGTATTTACTTACTTAGTATTTACCAAGATCATTGTATTTCCTGTTATGCCACCGTATTACCCAAAGGCCAAACTATGGTAAAACTTATGGTTAATCTTAAAAGAGAATCCCAGGAAATGTCCAGGAGCCACACAAAGGAAGATAAGGCAGGTGGAAGAAAGAAGTTAATTCACGCATGTGTTCATTAATTCAACGAATATTTATTCACTGCTTCCTAAGTATCAGAAACTACTTTGATTATCACTGGAAAATAATGGATAACAAGATGGTCATGACTCTTGCTCTCTCAAAACTTACAGTGTCCCAGGAATATGGAACAACTAGAAATTACAATCCTGTGTGGTAAATAGTAAGATAAGGGTATGTGTTGAAGGCTCTAGAATACACGGGAAAGGGGGATAAGAGAAGCTTCTGAGAGGAATTGTATATAAACAGATACCAGCAAAACTAGTAGTGGGGAACCACCTTTTCCAGCAGAGTAATGGCTAAAATATCCCACTGATCCACTCATTGAAAACAAACAAAAATGTTGGATAGACTATTTTAAAATTTTTTGTACTTTTTACATGTGTCAGTGAGCAGATAAGAAGGTAAGCTCCCAAACTAGGAAAAAGTTGGAACTTATAGAGATAAGCAGATCACTGAAGTTAGCTTTTGCCCTAAGAGCATTTGCCAAATGGGGTGAACCTGAGCTTTCATTTTAATGGACTCACAGTGTGTAGGAAACAGAAAACATCCTGACGTAAATTTGGAGAGTCTAATATGTCAACCATAAGGATTAAGCTGGGATACAAGAGGTCTTACCCACAGTATAAAGGCAAGCTAGAAATAAACATACTTCACCTCTTGTCTCTTTCTTCCAGAAGACTGCAAATAAAGCTACTGTTTTGAATCTTAGCTCTTAGTGAAAGAGAAAAAGACTCCCTTGAGAAATAATAATCTCAAGCTGGTCCCCGAAACCTTAGAATCCTGAATGTCCACAACTTAAGTGATCCAAACACAGAAACAAAATAATCTTTAAAATGAAATGTTAGCTTAAAGTGATTTCAGGTTAATGGGGCTCTCAGGCTCCTAGTAGGAGCAAACACAAATACCATCTGGGGGAATTCACTTGTAACCCACAATATACGCTACACAAAGAAACAAGGCACCATGAGTGAAAGCCAGCAGAAACAAAAGAGTATAATTAGATCCCCAAAATGTTCATACATTGGAATTATTTAAAACAACTATAATTACCATGTTAAAATAAATAGGACAAGACTGAAAATATGTTTGGGATGCAGAAACTATAAAAAGTCACCTTACAGATTTGAAAAGGTACCAAATAAAATTTCTACCAATTAAAATTTGAACAATTGAAATTTAAATCCCGATGGATAGCAGAGTAGACTCAGCTGAAGACAGAATTAATAAAAAAAGAATATATATGAAAAATAAACAGAATGCATCACAGAAAAAGAGACAAAAGTCATGGAAAATATGAGAGATTTAGAATACCAGACAATAGAGTAAAATGATACAGCATATATCTAGAAGAAGAGAAAAAGAATAGTGTGTCAGAAACTTCTAACCACTCAGCAAAATCCAAATGCTTTATTTCCTGAGCATGTAGACAGTATTTCCTCTCCTTACTTGGTATTATGGTGGCCGTATGACTAGATTACAACCAACTGACATAAAAAATTATGTGTGCCTTTTCTAGGCTAAGTTCATAAAACACATTTTATGTGTGTTTCTCTATGTTATGTTTTCCTTATGACTGGCTTGGATGGTGATGAGTTTGGAAAGCCTTATGTTGAAGAGAGGTAGGGCTTTCATCGGCTGGTTCCCTGAATGATCACATGGAGAAGATTAGCCCAGCCTAATTATGCACTTCTTCATGACAGTTAGGAGGAAATAATAAAGTTCTATTGTGCTGAGCCTTTGCATGTTTAGGTCCATTTGTTACCAACTCACTAGACATGAATTAGAGGCAATTTTTAAAGATAATGAAATATAATGGCAGAGAATTTTCTAGAATGAATGAGAAATTCAATCCTCCTATTTAGAAATCCAAACAAATGGCAGGTATGGGGAAAAATACATTCTAAGGGGCATCATAGAGAAACTGGATAACACTAAAGACAAGAAGAAGATCTTAAAAGTAACTGTAGAAAAACATCAGTTTACCTTTAAAGGAGAGATATTTCAACAGAGAACTGACTGCTCAACAGTAACAAATTACAAGACAATAAATTAATATGTTGAAAAGATATTCAGAGAGATGAGATCATCTTACTGTGAATGTCTAAAAATATCTTTCAAGAATAAGAGCAATATGAAAACAGTTTTAGACAAATACTAAACATTTGTCCAGAAAGGAACTTCACTGAGGAAATACTAAAAGATATACTTCAAGCAGAAGGAAAGTGGTTCCAGACGGAAGGTCTGAGAATGAATGGGAAGAACAAAAATATATGTGGATAAACTTAAACAGTATCAATTATATGAAATGAAAATAACAATATCTTAGTTGGTTAAAAATAATAAAACTATAATACATTAAAACAATAAAATTGAGTCAAAAGCTGGGAATTGGTGTTGAAATGTTGAATCTCTTATATTTGAGGGAAGGAGAGTAAAGATATTGAATAAATTTAAACTTTGATGAGTTAAACAGGTACATTAAAATTTCTAGAACCAAAATAAAGTGTATTACTCTAAATTAGGAAGGCAGATAAAGTAATGAGAAAAAATAGCCAAAAGACACAAACAAGGGCAAGAAAAGAGAGAAAAAAATATTTTTTAAATGTAGAACAAATAGCCTATAATTAGATGTTTAAAATAAATTCAAATATATCAGTAGCTACAATAAATGCAAACAAACCAAAATCTCATTTAGGAAAAATATTGTTAGTCCTATAAACATCCAAAATACAGCTATATACAGTTTATAAGAGGTATGGTAAATCTATAGGTCAGATAATGGTTGAAAATAATCAAATGGGAAAAAAATATGCCAGAGCAAATTCTATGTAAAATATTATATATAAATATGTAGTAATAATATATGTTATTTTATGTATAATAAAATATATATTAAAAATAGAATGGAAAACAACAGGTGTTGGTAAGGATTAAGGGGATCATTATATAATGTATATGATGTATATAATTACATATATATAAGCGATACAGTTAACTAGGACTGTATAACAATTCCACCCTTGTAACAACTAAAAACACAGCATCAGAATATATGAAGTCAAAAAATTAACAGCATTACAGGGAGAAATTTAAAAATCCATCCAAATGGTGGGATAAAGTAACATTCTTCTTTCAGAAATTGAAAGAGCAAGCAGACAAAAACCACGATGGATGCAGAAAATTTGGTCAACGTGATTAGTAGCTTTATCTGCCGGACATATATAGAATAATGCAATCAATAAATATGGAATAAAAGTACTTTTCAAGTGCAAACAGAACATTTACTAAAATGAAATACATATAATGGGCCATAAAGCTAATTAATAAAAGTTTCAAATGAATTGTCCCCTTGACCACATTCGCTGACCACAATGAAATTCTTAGAGATCAAGAACAAAAAGCTAACTGGAAAAAAATCCTAATATGTTTGGAAATTTAGAAACATGTTTCTACATAAATTGTGGGTAAATGAAGAAATCGTAGTGAAAATTGGACTATATTAAATTTAACTACAGACTTGCTAACGTTCAATAATTTTTTATTTACAAAAAATGGCAATTTCATAAGATTTCATCAAAAATTTAGAAATGAACCATGGCCAAAATACTACAACATCAAAACTCGTGGGGATATAGCTAAAGCAGTACTTAAGCAGTACTTAGAAGAAGGCTTGAAACTAATTATGTTAATCATTTAACGTGAGAAGATAAAACTTGAAGAAAACAAAAGCAAAAAGTAATAAATCTAAAAGCATTAATTAATGATGTATAAAGTAAACATATAATAAAAATGAGTAACACTTAAATATTGGTTCTAGGAAAGATTAATTAATTTGAGAAGACTCTGGAAAAATTAACCAAGGGAAAAAAGAAAAATAGACACAAACATAATATTAATAACAAAAAGGAGATGATATTTCAAATAATTGTCAAGAAAATAACAGGATATAATTAAAAACTTTGGAATGTAGAATATGCACATAAAAATGCAAGGCCTAGCTAGTTTTTAATAGGTAAGCTCTATCAAATATTCCGGAAAACATTGATTGTAATTTTTTATGATCTATTACAAAGTATAGATAAAGCTAGCATAATGTTGATACCAAAACTGATGGTGATAAGTCTAAAAACTAAAATCACCTGTGATTATAGCTACAACTATCCAAATGAAATAACAGTAAACAAAATCCAGCAATATGTTATTAATAGAATTAAAGTATATCACAAATAAATTTACTCCAAGAATATAAAGTGATTTAACCCTACAAAATCAATTAATATAGTTTATAACATTAATAAATTGAAGATGAAAAATCATACGGACAACTCAAAAGATACAGAACATTGTTTGATAAAATTCCACATACATTTATAATTTTTAAAAAAAGGCTCTCATCAATGTAGGAATAGAAGGAAATTTGCTTAATCAGATAAAGAATATCTACAGAGAATCTAAAATAAATTTCATAAACAATGGGGGAAATATTGAAAGTATCCCCTATAAGACTAGAAAGAAATCAAAGATTCCCACTATCAGTTTTTATTGATTGTATGTGAAGTTCTATCCAGTAAAGAGATAAGAAAAGGAAATAAAAAGTATAAAAACTGAGGACACCTGCTAAATACATAAAACAAGAAACAGAACTGATATGCTAATAAAGGAGAGAAAATGGAATCATATAAAGTGCTCAACTAAAACCACAAAAGGTGGAAAAATAGTGAAAGACAAAAATAGAAACACAGAAAAAAAGCAATAGGAAACAGTAAAAAATATAGTAGATATTAATCCAATTATATCATCAATGATCACTTTGATGTCAGTGGTTAAATGCACCAATTAAAAGACAGAGGTTGTCAAAGTGGATCAAGAAATAAGACTCAATAATTTTATTTTGTCCACAAGAAGCCCACTTTAAATTTAAAACACATACAGATTAGAAGTGAACAGATGGAGAAAGATATACCATGCTAACACTAATCAAAAGAAAACAGGAGTAGCTGTATTAATTTCATACAGAGCAGACTTCAGACCAAGAAAATGTATCAGCGCTAAAAAGGGACATTATATTAACACAGGAGTTGATTCTCCAAGAAAACACAATATTAAAGTGTATGCATTTAACAACAAAGCATCAAAATACATGAGGCAAAAACTGATAGAACAGCAAGTAGAAATAAATCCAGTATTAGAGCTGGAGACTTAAATACCTCTCTATCATAAATAGACAGATCCAGCAGGCAGAAAATTAGAAAGGACATAGCCGAACTCAACAGCACCATCAATCACCTGGATCTAATGGACATCTACAGACTATGTCATCCAATAACAGCAGAATACACATTCTTCTCAAGTGCCCATGGAGCGTTCACTAAGACAGATCACATTCCGGGCCATGAAACACACCTTAACATATTTAAAAAAATAAAAATCATACAATATCTGATCTCAGAATATAATGGAATTAAACTAGAAATCAATAACAGAAAGATAGCTGGAAAATCCCCAAATACTTAGAGATTAAATAACACATTTCTAAATAGCACACAGGTCAAAGAAGAGAGCTCAAGAGAAATTTAAAAATACTGCGAACTACATGAAAATGAAAGCACAACTTAACAAAATTTGTGAGATGTCATGAACACAGTGTTTAGAGGTAAATTTACAGCATTAAATACATATATTAGAAAAGACGACAATTCTAAAATCAATAACTTAAGCTTCAATTGTAGGAAACTAGAGTAAGAAAAGCAAATTAAATCCAAAGTAAGCAGAAGAAAAGACATAATAAAAATTAGAGCAGAAATCAATGAAATTGAAACCAGGAAAGAGAGAAAATCAACAAAACCAAAAGCTGGTTCCTTGAAAAGATTAATTAAATATTTATTTTAGATTAATAAACCTCTAGCCATGTTAACTAAGAATAAAACAGAAAGGCGGCAAATTACTAACATTAGAAGTGAAAGAAGAGATATCACTATAGATTCTAAGGACATTAAAGGAATATTAATGGAATAATATTAAAAACTCTATGCTTACAAATTTAATAACCTAAATTAAATGGATCAATTTCTTGAAAGACACAGTCTGCCCAAACTCACACAAGAAGAAACAGACTATCTGAAAAGTCTTATATCTATTAAAGAAATTGAATCAATAATTAACCTTCCAAACAGAAAGCACCAGGTCCAGATGGGTTCATTGGTGAATTCTACCAACCATTTAAGACCAATATCGCTCATTAAAGTAGACACAAAAATCCTCAGTAAAATAATAGCAAATAGAATCCAATAACACATAAAAAAAATTTTACCCCACAACCAAGTAGAATTTGGCTCAAGTATTCAAGGCTGCTTTAACATTGAAAATCAAGTAACGGAATCTATCATATCAACAGGCTAAAGAAGAAAAATCACACGTTTATATCAACAGATGCAGAAAAATCATTTGACAAAATCCAGCACCCATTCACGATAAAAACTTTAAGTAAACTAGGAAAAGATGGGAACTTCCTCAACTTGATAAAAAATATTTATAAAAGTCCTACAGCTAACATCATACTCAGTGAGAAACCTGAAGCATTTCCACTGAGGTCAGGTACAAAGCCAGGATGTTCTCTCATCACTCCTATTCAACATTGTACTGAAATTCTACATAATGCAATAAGACAAGAAAAGGAAATAAAACGCATAGAGATTGGGGGAAAGACTAAAACTATCTTTGTTCACAGATGACATGATTATCTATGAAGAAAATTCAAAAGAATCAACTGAAAAAACTCCTGCAACCAATAAGTGATTATAGCAGTGTTGCAGGATACAATTTAAAACACAAAGTCAGTTGCTTCTCTACATACCAGCAATGAAAAGATGGAATTTAAAATTAAAAACACAATATCATTTACATTAGTACTCACAAAAATGAAATGCCTAGATACAAACCCAACAAAATATGTGCAAGATTTATATAAGGAAAACTATAAAACTCTGATGAAAGTAATTAAAGAACTAAATATATAGAGAAAGATTCCATGTTTTTGGATAGGAAGATTCAATACTGTCAAGATATTAGTTCTTCCCAATTTGATTTATAGGTCCAATCCTAATCAAAGATTAAGGTTAGGATTCTTAAGATTAGGATTGTAGATTTTAAGATTTATATGAAGAGGCAAAAGATCCAGAATAGCCAACACAATATTCAAGGAGAATGAACTTGGAAAACTGATGCTACCTGACTTTAAGATGTAATATAAAGTCACTGCAATCAAGATTGTGTGGCATTGGTGAAAGAACAGATAAATAGATCAATGGAACAGAATATAAAGCCCAGAAATAGACCCACACGAATATAGTTAAATGATCTGGACAAAGGCGCAAAGGCAATACAATGGAGCAAAGAAAGTCTTAAACAAACGATGCTGGAACATTCACAAGCAAAAAAAAAAAAAAAAAATGAATCTGAACATAGACTTGACACTCTTCCCAAAAATTAACTCAAAACGGATCATAGACCAAAATGTAAAATGCAAAACTATAAAAATCCCAGAAGATGACATAGCAGAAAATTTAGATAAACCTAGGTTTGGCAATGACATTTTAGATGCAACACCAAAAGCACAATGCATGAAAAAAAGAATTGATGAGCTTGCCTTCATTAAAATTAAAAACTTGTCCTCTATGAAAGGCTCTCAAGAGGTGAAAAGATAAGCTACAGCCTGAAAGAAAGTGTTTACAAAAGACACATTCGAGTTATTCCAAAATACAAAGGACTCTTAAAACTTAGCAAGAAGAAAACAATTAGGCTGGGTGCAGTGGCTCATTCCGATAATCCCAGCACTTTGAGAGACTGAGGCAGGCAGATTGCTTGAGGCCAGGTCTCTTGAGTTCCAGACCAGTCTGGGAAACATAGTGAGACTCCCATCTCCATAAAAAATTTTAAAATTAACCTGACGTGTAGTGTGCACCTGTAGTCCCAGCTACTTGGGAAGCTGAGGCAGGAGGATGGCTTGAGCCCAAGATTTCGAGGTTATAGTGAACTGTGTTGTGCCACTGTGCTCCTGCCTGGGCAACCGAGTGAGACCCTGTCTCAAAAAACAAAAAGGAAAAAAAAAAAAGGAAAGAAAACAAACAACCCAATTAAAAAAATGGGCCAACGAACCTTAACACACACCTCACCAGAGAAGATATACAGATGTCAAATAAGCATATGAAAAGATGCTGCCCATCATATGTCATCAGGGAATTGCAAATTAAAACAAAAACGAGATACCACTCATTATACACATATTGGAATGGTCAAAATCCAGAACGCTGACAACATTAAATCCTGGTAGTAGGAATCCTCACTCATTCCTGGTAGGAATGCAAAATGGTACAAAATTATTGCTTTGGCTATATTCATGTATGTCTAGAGAGAGAAAAAACATTTTTAAACACAAAAATCATTATGATGTTAAAAAAGAACAAAAAAGAAAGTACAGACAAATAAGAAAAACATGGAGAATAATTTTGTACAAAGGTAGTAGGGCGGCCTAGGAGCATGCCAAGCCCAGTGGACATCACGCGTCCAGAGTCATCAGTTCCACGAACCAAGGCTCACTCTTTGAACCTCTTCTCTTTTTCATCAACATTCATTCTCTTGGCATTTCCATTTCCTGTCTTTAAAATTTTTCTATATCCTGATGACTTTCAAATTTTGTCTGCAATTTATACCTCTGCCTATACGACATACTCACGTGTCCAACTACCTTTTTGCTATTTCCATTCAGATATCTAATAGACATTTCAATCTTAGCCCGTCCAAACCCAAACTCCTGATATCTGTGCCCTACTCCCACCCAAAATCCTCTACTTCTGCGCCTGTATCCCCTCAGTAAACAACGACTTCATCCCTCCAGTTGCTCAGGCAAAAGCAAGCAAGCACCTTGATTTCTGCCTTGGCTTTTCTTTCTCAGGCCTCACATTTAATCCTTCTGGCCCTACTTTCAAAATATGTGCAGAATTTACCCACTTCTCATGACTTCTGTATTACCCTCAACGTCGTCTTGCCCTGATCACTACCATTTTTCCCACTCCCCACCTTATCCCATCCCCGACCCCTGCCTTATGTGGCTTTTCACGTGGCTCAAAGTAAAAGCTACATTTTCAGTAGAGCCTCACATGATCTGCACGACTTCCTGCCTCCTGCCCACCTCTCCCTCTTCTTCTCCCTCTCCCTCCATTATTCCTCTCCTGACATCTTGATCTCCTTGCTGTTAACAGGTCAAGAATGCTATTATTACTTTCCCAGGGTTTTGTACTGGCTAATCCCTTTGTCTGAAATGTTATTTCCACAGGCACCTGCTTGGCTCACCTCCTGAACCCCTTCAAGTTTTTGCTCAAACATCCCCTCTAAGTTTGGCCTTTCCTACCCACCTCATCTTCCCCACTTGTGTTGCACAGTGCTTCCCACTATTTGACATACTATACATGTGCTTTACATGTTTGCTTATTTTCTGTCTTCCCCCAACCATAACATAAGTGTCAAGAAGGCAGGGAATTGTGTCTTTTTGATTCACTGCTGTATCCCCTAAACTTAAAACCATGCCTAGCACACGGTAGGTAATCAATAAAAAAACTATTGATTGAAGAGGAAAAAATGATGCTTTTGGGTAACTGAAACAACAAAATGAACCAATCTGAATGTATAGAATGAGCAAGAGACCAGCCTGGGGAGTTACACTGAGACCAAATCATTATGCATATTTTTTTCCATGTAACATAAATCAAGAATTACACGAGCTACATTACTTATGCAACCTAACAAATTTTCATGATTCTAACATGGAAAAGTCAACCCTGCACCAACAGGCTATCATGCATAGCCATTTTAAATCTGAAATTTCGAGATGTTCTGGTGTGCCTACGATGTTTGAAGTGCTTTCTTGGATACATAAGTACATACACATCAATACATAACACATAAGTACATATAACACATAAGTACACATAAGTACATACACATCAATACATAACACGCATACACACATATGTGAGTTTTTAAAATAAACCAGAAGAGAAAGAAGCAATACAATCAACATCTAGAACTCTCTTGTAAAAACAAAAGGATGTACAAATGGATTGTTTGTGACCTTTAGAACTTAGAAACAAATGGATAATTTATGAATAATCATCCTAAGCTAATTATTTAGAAGATATTGTCTACATAGATTTGAGTTTAGTTATAGTTCCTAACCTGACTATGGAAAATAGCATAAGCTAAACACCAGCAGGACAAAATTTGTGGTTAATACCTATGAGGCATTTATTCTGAATTGATTGGTTCTTCCACATACAGCTGGCATGAGCAACCCATTCTAAACAAGGTCATTTAAAATGCCCACTGTAATAATCTCTTTAAAACACTCTGATGGATCATTTGTAAACGAATAAATTTCGTTAAAACTAATGCATCCCAAACCATAATGGCCTCCATCCTCTGAGTTCACATGTGTGGGTCGTAGATTCATTTTAGATTCTTTTTTAAATCATCTTGGGTTGATATATATTGTTAATAATGTAACAACTAGTATGTCTATTGCCAGTAGGTATTTGATTATCATAAGCTTTCAGAAAAATACACATCCCCGTTCCAATGAAAATATACTCTTCGTGTGCTTCATGTCTCTCAGAACTGAGGCTCTGTAGAAAACACGAGAAGTACACACACATGCAAGCTGGCATGCTAGTTGGAGATGTAATTGAACACACATTTCTCCATGGATTGAAGTGTTTTGTTTAGAAATGCATTTCCCATTATTCTTTTCTGCACATTTAGTTCTCTTTTTTTCAGAATTGGTTTCTTTCATCGTTTCCTTTTTTAAAAAATTATTTAATAGTGTAAGAGGAGGTTTGTTGTGGTTTGGTTATGGCTAAACCAGTTGTGGACCTTCAAACATTCATATATTGGAGCAATCATATCCTCTTTTACTGGAAGCCATTCAGTTTTTCTCACAAAAACTCACAAGAGTTTGATTCTCCCATTTTCCCTAAATCTGGGTCAATCAGAAGTATAAATCTCAGTCAGACTCTTGGTTTATAGAACCCTGGGACCAAAATGGTCACACATTTTTTTTAACAGCCGCTCTCTATGAGACTAGGGATTTTGTGAAAGAGTGTTATCTCCTCTTCTCATTCTCTTCTTCTGGACAGCCACTCATGTGTTAGAGCATGGCGAGAACCGAACGTCTCCTGGAGAGAAGAGCCACTCGGCCAATGGACGTCTCATTCTATTGTTAGCCCCACTCTGGTCAACAGTGCTGTGCGTTGCTGGTGGAAATTCAAGCGTGAAGCCAATTTTTATGCTCTAGATGGTAAAAAATGCAGCTAATTCTGAAGGATTTCTCCTTCTTCCTCTGGCAGCTGGTATGTTTACATAGTGGGGATGAAAGGCTTGACATCTGTGTTTACATTTCTACATCTCAGGGTCCCCCAAACCCACAGTTAGGACTCATTTATATCCAAGCACCTCTGCCCCAGAATTACAACAGCAAAGTCTTTCAACTTCTCCTCAGCAAAGGGCTTTGATCTCTGTGTGCAAAATGCTCTCTGATGAGTTGTGATTGGAAGAGGAGGGCTAGGAAGGTTTTATGCTTTGACAGCTTCCTCTTCTCTCTCCACCCCCAGCCATACAGGAACATGACCCAGACTTTTAAGTACCCAAACCTCTTTCTGTAAATTCCATTGAGTTATCAAAATAAAGTTAAAACAGACTGGTGTGACCAAAATAGTGGGTCTCAAAATAATTTGCATTTTTAATAATCATCCTTGTTGACTCTAATTTCTTATTCCAGTCAAATTACAACCACCTGTTGCTTATTAGATATAAAAACACCAGAACTCTATGCAACCCCACTGAATGCGAATCTCTAGGTGTAGGCCCAGTAATCTGTATTTTTCACGTCTTGAATTGAATTTGACTCATATAATTATTTAAGAACCCTTAGACTCTTTGGATACTGGGGAGGAGCTATTAATTTCAGAGTTAGGGTATAATTTCGGAGTTACAGTCTTTGTTGAAAGACACCATCTCATTCCTTGCATCCTCTGACTCTTTCGATGAAATGGGGTGTTCTCCCCAAGGTGGAATCAGTATCAGTTGATGACATGAAATCATCTTCTTTGGATATTTGAATATCTTATTTAATTTTTCCTGATCATATCATACTACTTTCTATTTATAAATTTTTGATTTGTAAATTGAAACAAAGTAGCTCAGCAGGTTAAGAAATATTTACAAAACCAAACCTTCTGAAACTTGATCTTGGACCTGATCTAAGTTTCATTGCTTGGCTTATGCTCTACCTAACATCTGAAATGATATTTTGTGGCTTTTTTTAATCGAAAATTTTTTATTGAGATAATTGTAGATTTATATGCAGTTGCAAGAAATAATACAGAGAGATGCTTTGTACCCTTTATTCAGTTTCCCGCAACAGTAATATTTTTACAAATTGTAGTGTAGTAGCACAGCCAGTAGACTGACATTGATACAATCCCTAGGTCTCAGTCAGATGTCCCCAGGTTTACTTGTATTCATGCATGTGTGTGTCATCAGTTCTATATAAGTTCATCACACGTGTAAATTTGAGTATCTACCATGAAGATACTGAACAGTTTCAAACCCACAGGGTCCTTGGGTTGCCCGTCTCTACCCATATCCATCTCTCTCCTGCCCAGGAACCCTTGGCAACCAGTAATCTTGCTTCCATTTCTAAATTTTTGTCATTTCAAAAATGTCACATGAAGGAAGTCCTACAGTATGTAATCTTTTGGGGTTGCTTTTATACACTCAGCATAATTCCCTGGCAACTCATCCAGGTTGCTGCATGTATCAATAATTCCTTCCTTTTATTGTTGAGTAGTATTTTATGGTGTGAATGTGCCACAGTTTGTTTAACCATTGATTCAGTGAAGGACTTCTGGACTATTTCCAGTTTTGGGCTAGGATGGATAAAGCTTCTATAAACATTCATGTACATGTTTTTGCAAAATAAAACCACTTGCTTTTTTGTCAGCCTCGTCAACTTTTAAAATTTTTTGAGGCCAATTACTAATTTTATTAGCTATAAAGTATTTCTAGTTAACTTCAGTTAACCTTGTACTATTCCCTTCCTGGCTGTCAAAGAAACACCTTCCTGCACCAAGCATTTTAGCATTTGCCTATAGTCAAATTATTTCTTGTTGTATTTCTTGCCTTCTCAATGAAATTGGGAGCTATTTGAGGGCAGGGACCATATCACACCTCACTTTTGTAGAGCCTATAATGCCTACCACAGTTGTATACATAGCAACAGATGAACCAACCAAACAGACAGTATATTTTAATTTAATTTGATTTATTTTTGTGCGTCTGTGACCAATAGAGTATCATGTATACTGTGTGGATACAAGAATACATAAAGGACATAGAACCTCCCCTCAGTGGATTTACAATTTAGTTGGAAAACTAAAGCCACTGATGCATGTGAGATTAGAAAACAATGAGCTTCTGCAATTTTGATGTCAATTACATGGACAGAGAACAGGGAGATCAATGTGGGCTAGAGAAACTGGAGAAAGTTTCAAGGAAGAGGTGAATTTTAAATCAGTCTTTAAAGAAGAAGAGAAATTACATAATTTAGGCCCATCATCCAAAGTGAGGCACCCCACAAGAGCAGAAGATTTCTGTTCTTAATCTTGACAAGTTTAACTGCAATAGTTCCTGGCGTGGATTTCTTTGGGTTTATCCTAACAAGGATACCTGGTAGGGGAGAACGAAATTTTGGAAATAAAAACCCATGAAAGTGTGGGGGCCCCCATAAAACTCTTGCCCCCAAGAGTGTCTCACTTTCAGGCTAGCAATTCATCAAAGGTACCATTCCAGTTCTTTGACCAGTTTACCGGTCTAGCGTCTTCGGCTTTGGGCAAACTGATGTCAGCTGTGATTCTGCTATTGTTCATCTGGGTGGAGAACCTGCAGGATTCTGATTTCAAGATTGTTTTTTTTTAAGCACCAAAGGAGGCCAGAAAAGCTTCATCTTTTTCTGTTGCAACTCTTTTAGTAAAAGGATTTGTTCTGTACAATTTGGATTCAGTCAAAAGGCCACACTTAAGGATCTAGAAGTCCACATATGGCCTTGAGGCCACAGTTCCCCCATAAGTATAGAATAATGATGGATTTGTTTTTTTCTTACAATTCTTTTTGCATCCATTTATTTTCCTTGTCTTATTTCACCAGCTAGGAAGTACAGCTCAAAGTTAAATCAAAGAGGTGATGGCAAGTTGTCTTGACTCATTTCTGATTTTAAAATAAGTATTTTTATATTTTACTATTTAGTGCATTATTAACTATGCATATTTTTGTAGTAGACTTTTTTCTCGACTTAAGAAATAGCACATGCATTATTTTACCTAGAATAATTATCATAAATTGAGGCTTTGTTTTATCAAATGCATTTTCTACAATTGTTGAAATAATCAAACATCGTTTAAAATAATAATATGTATTTTAATGTTGGTCTAACTTTGCATTTTAGGAATTAATCCAATTCTGTTTTTTTTTTTTTTTTAATGTTATGGTACAATCTGCTTATCTTTTCATAGACTGGTAACAGTTCAGAGATTGACAATGTGTTCATGGACTATACTTTGAGTATCACCATCTTAGAACATAAAGGTTTGTTATATAAATTATTCTTTAGTTTCTTTTTTTTTTTATTTCAGCATAATATGAGGGTTCAGATGTTTAGGTTACGTGTGTTGCCTTCCGCCCCCGCCCCCCCGCCGGGCCGGGGTGAAATTTGGGCGGGGCGGTGCGGGGTGGGGGTTGCGCGGGTGGTGGGGCCGCGCGCTGGCCCTTCTCTCTTGGGGACTCCAACTCTCATACACTTTCTTCCACTGGCTCCATATTTTTTTTTTTTTATTTTGCGTTTCGGTTCTGGGGGGGCCGCCGGCCGCCCAGGGCCAACATACGTAACCTAA